>CAWUPB010000113.1:327500-385413 GCA_963924115.1 Dovyalis caffra
TGGGAACACAAGCGCCACGAGCAAAGATCCACCGCGCACACTTAGAGGAGGCACAAAGAAGAGAGGGACATCGTCAAATTCTAATTCCACCACAAAGGGTACGCGACACGGGAACCCCTCATCACCGCGGAGGCCCTACGGGCTCTTGGGCCGGATGTGATGGGGACCGCGGGCCAACGGTTCGGTGCACCAGCACAGAGCCCGCCAACACGGACGGCCCGACGACCACTCATGCGCCACCGCGTACACAAGACATCGATCCCGAAGAGCGAACCACGGCCCAAAAGAGCAAAATGGAAACACTCAAGCATGATCAAAGCCTGCACCGCCGGACGCGAAAGATTTCAAAGGGACAGCGTGTAAAGCTGGAAGGGACGAGATGGAGACATTCGAAAAAAGGGACACCTGCCACGGCTAGGATGCCGAAGCCCAAGCCTTGGCCGTCGGGATACGATCACAGCACAAGCCAAGGGATTGCACGGGAGATCGCATGCGCCGGCACAAGCACGGCAACTTAATGCCATGCAAGCGCTTGTGTCAAGCTCTCGATAGAATCCCCGAGCCCGTCGCTACGTCCCAGCTGCCCGGCATTGGAATGGGCACCTGCGCGACCACCTTTTCCACTCCGCTCGCAACGCCGATGCCCGAGCCTTGGGCGTCGGGCTACGATCACGACGAAGGCCTTGGGCATTGCACGGAGAGCGCACGCGTCGGCACAAGCACGGCAACTCAATGCCATGCAAGCGCTAGCGTAAAGCTCTCGTTGGAATCCCCAAGCCGGTCGCTACGTCCCGGCGGCGTCGGACAAGCCACCCGCACGCCCACCTTTGTAACCGAGCTCAAAACGCCAATGCGTAGGCCTTGGCCGCGAGGATACAATCGCAGCTCTTGGACCGGATGTGATGGGGACCGCGGGCCAACGGTTCGGTGCACCGGCACGGAGCCCGCCAACACGGACGGCCCGACGACCACTCATGCGCCACCGCGTACACAAGACATCGATCCCGAAGAGCGAACCACGGCCCAAAAGAGCAAAATGGAAACACTCGAAGCATGATCAAAGCTCGCACCGCCGGACGCGAAAGATTTCAAAGGGACGGCGTGTAAAGGCTGGAAGGGACGAGATGGAGACATTCGAAAAAAGGGACACCTGCCACGGCTAGGATGCCGAAGCCCAAGCCTTGGCCGTCGGGATACGATCACGGCACAAGCCAAGGGATTGCACGGGAGATCGCATGCGCCGGCACAAGCACCGCAACTTAATGCCATGCAAGCGCTTGCGTCAAGCTCTCATTAGAATCCCCAAGACCGTCGCTACGTCCCAGCTGCCCGGCATCGGACCGGGCACCTGCGCGCCCACCTTTGCCACTCCGCTCGTAACGCCGATGCCCGAGCCTTGGGCGTCGGGCTACAATCACGACGAAGGCCTTGGGCATTGCGCAGAGAGCGCATGCGTCGGCACAAGCACGACAACTCAATGCCATGCAAGCGCTAGTGTAAAGCTCTCATTGGAATCCCCGAGCCGGTCGCTACGTCCCGGCGGCGTCGGACGGAGCCACTGCGCGCCCACCTTTGTAACTCGGCTCAAAACGCCAATGCGTAGGCCTTGGCCATGAGGATACCATCGCAACAAAAGACTTGGGGATTGCACGGAGAGCACACACATTGGCGCAAGCACAACAACTCAATGCCATGCAAGCGCTAGCCTAAAGCTATTGTTGGAATCCCCAAGCCCATCGTTACGTCATGAGCGGCATCGGAGCGACCACCCGCACACCCACCTTTGACACTCGACCCAAAATGCCGATGCCCGAGCCTTGGGCGTCGGGGAATGATCGCGACAAAGGGTGAGGGATTGCGGGGAGAGCACACGCTTTGGCACAAGCACGGCAACGTAATGCTATGCAAGCACTAGCGTAAAGCTCTCCTTGGAATCCCCAAGCCCGTCGCTACATCCGACCGGGGCATCACGCCGGCCACCTGCACACACGCATTTGCCACTCGGCTCGAAAATCCGATGGCCATGCCTCGAGCTGTGGAGATATCATCACGATAAAGGCTCGAGGAGATTCCGCGGGGAGCCCATGCGTCCACACAAGCAAAACAACTTAATGCCCTACAAGCGCTTGCATAAATCTCTCGTTGGAATTCCCAAAACCCGACGCAACATCCTCGTAGCTTCAACCCAGCCACCTTCTTAACTTGCCATTGCAACAACAAAAACCAACCGCGTGCTTGCCGAAAGCAAATAAAACACCCACAGCTGCTGGCCCACCAGTTGGCAAAAGCACAAGCACAAAAAACCCACAAAAGGCTGGCATGCTGCATAGAAAAAATCCGAGGGTCACCGGAGGGGTCGTCGGAAAAAGTGCCCGGAGGGGTCACCGGCGAATGGAAACATTCACCGGCCCGGCACATTAGCAAGCCCACCAAGAACGAGAGCCAAGACACCACCCACAATGCTCCTGCACTAGGACCCATGGCTGGCGCCCATGGGCAGGCAGGCAGCTACCCCTATAGAGCAATATGTAGAATTTCGGCTCCGGCGGGGGTAGACACTACTAGGTCCCACCCGTCACCCCTCTCTAAAAAATTCAATTTTTTGAATTTTGAGCTGAAATTTTGTACATAGGTTTGGAAAAATCCAATCTACTTTCTGGAAAATTTTCAGAATTTTTCAAGGACCGGGAGTATGCTTTTTTATTTTTTGAACATTAAAAATGCAGAAAATCGGAAAAAAAAATAAGTCGGAACGATCCAAAAAGTGTGAGGGAGCACAATAATAACAGTTTGGAATTATTGGGAATGTTTTTGTTTGAAAGGGACGAATTTTCAAGCCGGAAAGCAGAAATTTGATGAAACCGGGCCTGGCAGCCAACGCCATCCGCACGGCGAAGCCCCTCCTAACCTCCTTCGGCCGCACTGGGACAACCAACACCCGCAGGAGTCCTGCGAGCCGGCACGCCCATCGTGCGCGGGGGCTCGCGAGCCACCGCGGGGTCGCGTGCCACCGCGGGGGTCCGCGAGCGGGCGCGCAGGTGGCATGCGACCCGGCCCGCAGGGGGTCGGCGAGCGGGCGCGCAGGGGGTCCGCGTGCCGGCCGCCGCGGGGTCCGCGTGCCGGCCCGCGGGGGGATGCGAGCCGGCCCCGCGGGGGTCCGCGTGCCAACCCGTATGGGCTCGCGAGCGGGCGCGCGAGGTGGCATGCGACCCGGCCCGCGGGATGCACGCGTGCCGACCCGCCGGTGGGACGCGAGCCGGCTCGCATGGGGTCCGCGAGCGGGCGCACGGGTGGCATGCGAGCCGACCTGCGAGGGTCTAAAACTATTCAAAACTTGGTCGGCCATTTTTCGGCGAAAATCGACCTCGGCTCACGAGTCGAGGCCAATGAGTCTCTATGGTTGTCACTTTGTCTATGATGTAGGTCCCAAAAACCTCAAACCGGGAATTACGGTTTCTCTATAGATAGTTTCACGCTCCTTCACGCCGGCCCTTCCGAGAACTCAAAAGCTTGCATGCCCGTATTGTCTCGAAAAACTAGAAAAGTGTATTTTCTCGAACTAAACGTTGTTTTTTTACAAAAATCACCCCCGAGTCATGGCCAAAGGTGATGATTTTTTATCATTGGCTCGTTTTCTATCGAATTTGGTTTAAAACTACTCAAAAATTGGTCGGTAATTTTTGGGCGAAAATCAACTTTACCTCACAGTGGAGGCCGGTGAGTCTCTTTGGTTATAACTTTATCTATGATGTAGGTCTCAAAAACCTCAAATTAGGAATTAGAGTTGCTCTATTGATTGTTTCATGCTCGGTCACATGGGCCCTTCTAAGAACTCGAAAGCTCGCATGCCCGTATTGACTCGAAAAACTAGAAAAGTGTATTTTCTTGGCCTAAACGTCGTTTTTTTGCCAAAATTACCCGCAGTTCATGGCCAAAGGTAATGAATTTTTATCGTTGGCTCGTTTGCCATCGAACCGGGTCTAAAACTCGCTCAAAACTTGGTCGGCCATTTTTGAGCGAAAATCAACCTCGACTCATGGTGGAGGTCGATGAGTCTCCGTGGTTGTCACTTTGGCTATGATGTAAGGCCCAAAAACTTCAAACTAGGAATTATAGTTTCTCTATAGATTATTTCACGCTCGTTCACAACAGACTCTTCCAAGAACTCGAAAACTTGCATGCCCGCATTTTCTCAAAAAAATAGAAAGGTGTATTTTCTCGGTATAAACGTTGTTTTCTTACAAAAATACCCCCGAGTTCATGGGCAAAAGCCGATGAGTTTTTATCATTGACTCGTTTGCCATCGAACTCGGGTCTAAAACCGCTCGAAACTTGGTTGGCCATTTTTGGGCAAAAATCAACCTCGACTCACAGTCGAGGCCGATAAGTCTCTGTGGTTGTCACTTTGTCTATGATGTAGGTCCCAAAAACCTCAAATCAGAAATTAAAGTTTTTTTATAGATTGTTTCACGTTCATTCACACCGGCCCTTCTAAGAACTCGAAAGCTCGCATGCCCGCATTGTCTCGAAAAACTAAAAAGGTGTATTTTCTCGACCTAAATGTCATTTTTTTGTAAAAATCACCCCTAGGTCATGGCGAAAGCCGATGAGTTTTTATCTTTGGCTCATTTGCCATCGAATTGGGTCTAAAACTCGCTCAAAAATTGGTCGGCATATTTGGGCAAAAATCAACCTCGGCTCACGGTCTAGGCCGATAAGCCTTTATGGTTGTCACTTTATCTATGATGGAGGTCCCAAAAACCTCAAACCGGGAATTAAATTTTTTCTATAGATTGTTTCACGCTCGTTCACAACGGCCCATCCAGGAACTCGAAAGGTCGCATGCCCGCATTGTGTCGAAAAACTAGAAAGGTGTATTTTCTCGACCTAAACGTCATTTTTTTTGTAAAAATCACCCCCGAGTCATGGTCAAAAGCTTTCGCATGCTCGTATTGTCTCAAAAAACTAGAAAAGTGTATCTTTTGGGCCTAAACGTCATATTTTTGCAAAAATCACCCCTAGGTCATGGCCTAAGGCCATGAGTTTTTATATTTGGCTCGTGTTGCATCGAACTCGGGTTTAAAACTTCTCAAAACATGGTCGGCCATTTTTGGGCAAAAATCAACATCGACTCAAAGTCAAGGCCGATGAGTCTCGATGGTTGTCACTTTGGCTATGATGTAGGTCCCAAAAACCTCACACCGGGAATAATCATTTCGTATAGATTGTTTCACGCTCGTTCACACTAGCCCTTCTAGGAATTTGAAAGCTCGCATGCCCGCATTGTCTCAAAAAACTAGAAAAGTGTATTTTCTCGGTCTAAACGTCATTTTTTTTGCAAAAATCACCCCCGTGTCATGGCCAAAGGAGATGAGTTTTTATCGTTGGCTTGTTTTCCATCGAACCGGGTCTAAAACTGCTCAAAACTTGGTCGGCCATTTTTGGGCAAAAATCAACCTCGACTCAATGTCGAGGCCGATGAGTCTCTATGATTGTCACTTTGTCTATGATATAGGTCCCAAAAATCTCAAGCTAGAAATTATAGTTTCTCTATAGATTGTTTCACGATCGTTCACACCGGCCCTTCCGAGAACTCGAAAGCTCGCATGCTCACATTGTCTCAAAAAACTAAAAAAGTGTATTTTCATGGCCTAAACGTCATTTTTTTTGCAAAAATCAAGCCCGAGTCATGCCAAAGGCCATGATTTTTTTATATTTGGTTTTTTTCCCTAGAACTGGGTCTAAAACTCGCTCAAAAATTGGTCGGTAATTTTTGAGTGAAAATCAACCTCGGCTCACAATCGAGCCAATGAGTCTCGATGGTTGTCACTTTGGCTATGATGTAGGTCCCAAAACCTCACACCGGGAATAACCGTTTCTCTATAGATTGTTTCATGCTAGTTCACACTAGCCCTTCCGAGAACTTGAAAGCTCTCGTGCCCGTATTGTCTCCAAAAACTAGAAAAGTGTATTTTCTCGGCCTAAATGTCATTTTTTTACAAAAATACCCCCGGGTCATGGCCAAAGGTGATGAGTTTTTATCGTTGGCTCGTTTTCCATCGAACTGGATCTAAAACTTCTCAAAACTTGGTTGGCCATTTTTGAGCAAAAATTAACCTCGACTCACGGTCGAGGCCGATGAGTGTCGGTGATTGTCACTTTGGCTATGATGTAGGTCCAAAAAACCTCAAACTAGGAATTATCGTTTCTTTATAGATTATTTCACGCTTGTTCACACCGGCCCTTCCGAAACTTGAAAGCTCGCATGCCCGTATTGTCTCGAAAAACTAGAAAAGTGTATTTTCTCGGCCTAAACGTCATTTTTTTTTGCAAAAATACCCCCAACTCATGGCCAAAGGCGATGAATTTTTATCGTTGGCTCGTTTTCCATCGAACCGGGTCTAAAACTTCTCAAAACTTGATCGGTCATTTTTGGGCAAAAATCAACCTCGAGTCGCGGTCGAGGCCGATGAGTCCGTGGTTGTCACTTTGTCTATGATGTAGGTCCCAAAAACCTCAAGCTAGGAATTACGGTTTATTTACATATTGTTTCACGCTCATTCACATCGGCCCTTCCGAGAACTCGAAAGCTCGCATGCTCGCATTGTCTCAAAAAACTAGAAAAGTGTATTTTCTCGGCCCAAACATCGTTTTTTTACAAAAATCACCCCCGAGTCATGGGCAAAGTGATGAGTTTTTATCGTTGGCTCATTTCCATCGAACTAAATTTAAAATCGCTCAAAACTTTGTCGGCCATTTTTGGGCAAAAATGAACCTTAGCTCACGATCGAAGTTCGGTGAGTTTCTTTGGTTGTCACTTTGTCTATGATATAGGTCCTAAAAACTTCAAGCTAAGAATTATAGTTTCTCTATCGATTTTTTCACACTCGTTCACACCGGCCCTTCCGGGAGCCCAAAAGCTCCCATGCCCGCATTGACTCGAAAAACTAGAAAAGTGTGTTTTCTCGACAAAAACGTCATTTTTTTCCCAAAATCACCCCTAAGTCATGGCAAAGGTAATGACTTTTTATAGCTGGCTCGTTTGCCATCGAACCGGGGCTAAAGCCGCTCAAAACGTGGCCATTTTTGGGTGAAAATCAACCTCGGCTCAATGTCGAGCCCGATAAGTCTCTATCGTTGTCACTTTATCTATGATATAGATCTCAAAAACCTCGAAGCCGGGAATTATAGTTTCTCTATATATTTTTTCATGCTCATTCACACCGGCCCTTCCGGGAACACGAAAGCTCACATGCTTGCATTATCTCGAAAAACTAGAAAAGTGTATTTTCTAGGCCTAAACGTAGTTTTCTTTGCAAAAATCACCCCCGAGTCATGGCCAAAGGCAATGTGTTTTTATTGTCGGCTCATTTGCCATCGAACTGGGTTTAAAACTTCTCAAAACTTGGTTGGCCATTTTTGGGCAAAAATCAACCTCGAGTCGCGATCGAGGCCAATGAGTCTCCGTGGTTGTCACTTTGTCTATGATTTGGGTCCCAAAAACCTCAAGCTAGGAATTACGGTTTCTTTATATATTGTTTCATGCTCGTTCACATCGGCCCTTCCAGGAACTCGAAAGCTCACATGCTCGCATTGTGTCAAAAAACTAGAAAAGTGTATTTTCTCGGCCTAAATGTTGTTTTTTTGCAAAAATCACCCCAAGGTAAAGGCCAAAGGCAATGTGTTTTTATTGTTGGCTCGTTTGCCATCGAACCGGGTCTAAAACTTCTCAAAACTTGGTCGGCCATTTTTTGGCGTAAATTAGCCTCAACTCGTGGTCGAGGCCGGTGAGTCTCTGTGGTTGTCACTTTGTCTATGATGTAGGTCCCAAAAACCTCGGGCTAGGAATTACGGTCTCTCTATATATTGTTTCACGCTTGTTCACATCGGCCCTTCCGGGAACTCCAAAGCTCGCATGCTCGCATTGTCTCAAAGAACTAGAAAAGTGTATTTTCTCGGTCTAAACGTCGTTTTTTATAAAAATCACCCCTCGGTCATGGGAAAAGGTGATGAGTTTTTATCATTGGCTTGTTTCCATCGAGCCGGGTCTAAAACTTCTCAAAACTTGGTCGGTCATTTTTAGGCGAAAATCAACCTCGGCTCACGGTCGAGGCCGGTGAGTCTCTTTGGTTGTTACTTTGTCTATGATGTAGGTCCCAAAAACCTTAAGCTAGGAATTATAGTTTCTCTATTGATTGTTTCACACTCGTTCACACCGGTACTTCCGGGAACTCGAAAGCTCCCATGCTCGCATTGACTCGGAAAACTAGAAAAATGTATATTCTCGACCTAAACGTCGTTTTTTTCCCAAAATCACCCCTAAGTAATGGCCAAAGGTAATGATTTTTTACCGTTGGCTCGTTTTCCATCGAACCGGGTCTAAAACTATTCAAAACTTGGTCGGCCATTTTTGGGTGAAAATCGACCTCGGCTCAATGTTGAGGCCGATGAGTCTCTATGGTTGTCACTTTGCCTATGATATAGATTCCAAAAACCTAATGCAAGAATTATAGTTTCTCTATAGATTGTTTCACGCTCGTTCACACCGACCCTTCCGGGAACTCGAAAGCTCACATGCTCGCATTGTCTCGAAAAACTAGAAAAGTGTATTTTCTCGGCCTAAACGTCGTTTTTTTGAAAAAATCACTCCCGAGTCATGGCCAAAGGCAATGTGTTTTTATTGTTGTCTCGTTTGCCATCGAACCGGGTCTAAAACTTTTCAAAACTTGGTCGGCCATTTTTTGGCAAAATCAACCTCGGCTCACGGTCGAGGCCGATGAGTCTCTGTGGTTGTTACTTTGTTTATGATGTAGGTCCTAAAAACCCGAAGCTAGGAATTACGGTTTCTCTAAATATTGTTTCACGCTCGTTCACATCGGCCCTTCCAAGAACTCGAAAGCTTGCACGCTCGCATTGTCTCAAAAAACTAGAAAAGTGCATTTTCTCGACCTAAACGTCGTTTTTTACAAAAATCACCCCCTAGTCATGGGCATGGGTGATGATTTTTTATCGTTGGCTTGTTTCCATCGAATTGGGTCTAAAACTCGCTCAAAACGTGGTCGATCATTTTTGGGCGAAAATCAACCTCGGCTCATAGTCGAGGCCGGTGAGTCTCTTTGATTGTCACTTTATCTATAATGTAGGTCCCAAAAACTCAAGCTAGGAATTATAGTTTCTCTATATATTGTTTCACGCTCGTTCATATCGGCCCTTCCGGGAACTCGAAAGCTCACATTGTCTCAAAAAACTAGAAAAGTGTATTTTCTCGGCCTAAACGTCGTTTTCTACAAAAATACCCCCGGTCATAGGCAAAAGTGATGAGTTTTTGTCGTTGGCTTATTTCCATCAAACTCGGGTCTAAAGCTCGCTTAAAACTTTGTCGGTCATTTTTGGGCAAAAATCAACCTCGGATCACGGTCGAGGTCGGAGAGTCTCTATGGTTGTCACTTTATCTATGATGTAGGTCCCAAAAAGCTCAAGCTAGGAATTGTAGTATCTTTATCGATTGTTTCACACTCGTTCACACCGACCCTTCCGGGAACTCAAAAGCTCACATGCTCGCATTGTCTCGAAAACTAGAAAAGTGTATTTTCTCGGCCTAAACGTCATTTTTTGTAAAAAATACCCCCGAGTCATACCCAAAGGGAATGTGTTTTTATTGTTAGCTCGTTTTCCATCAAACTAGGTTTAAAAATTCTCAAAACTTGGTCGGTCATTTTTGGGCGAAAATCAACCTCGAGTCGCGATCGAGGCCGATGAGTCTCTGTGGTTGTCACTTTGTCTATGATGTAGGTCCCAAAAACCTAATGCCGGGAATTATAGTTTCTCTATAGATTGTTTCACACTCGTTCACACCGGCCCTTCCGGGAGCTCAAAAGCCGACATGCTCGCATTGTCTCGAAAACTAGAAAAGTGTATTTTCTCGGCCTAAACGTCATTTTTGGCAAAAATTCACCCCGGGTCAAGCCCAAAGGGAATGTGTTTTTATTGTTAGCTCGTTCGCCATCGAACTAGGTTTAAAAATTCTCAAAACTTGGTCGGCCATTTTTGGGCGAAAATCAACCTCGGGTCGCGGTCGAGGCCGATGAGTCTTTGTGGTTGTCACTTTGTCTATGATGTAGGTCCCAAAAACCTCAAGCGAGGAATTACGGTTTCTTTATATATTTTTTCACGCTCGTTCGGATCGGCCCTTCCGGGAGCTCGAAAGCTCACATCTCGCATTGTCTCGAAAAACTAGAAAAGTGTATTTTCTCGGCCTAAATGTCATTTTTTTGCAAAAATCACCCCAAGGTCATGGCCAAAGGCAATGTGTTTTTATTGTTGGCTCGTTTGCCATCGAACCGGGTCTAAAACTTCTCAAAACTTGGTTGGCCATTTTTGGGCGAAAATCGGCATCGGCTCACAATCGAGGCCGGTGAGTCTTTGTGGTTGTCACTTTGTCTATGATGTAGGTCCCAAAAACCTCAAGCTAGGAATTATAGTTTCTCTATATATTGTTTCACGCTCGTTCACATCGGCCCTTACGGGAACTCGAAAGCTCGCATTCTCGCATTGTCTCAAAAAACTAGAAATGTGTATTTTCTCGGCCTAAACGTCGCTTTTTACAAAAATCACCCCCGGTCATAGGCAAAGGTGATGAGTTTTTGTCGTTGGCTTGTTTCCATCGAACTAGGTCTAAAACTACTTAAAACTTTGTCGGTTATTTTTGGGCAAAAATCAACCTCAACTCACGGTCGAGGCCGGTGAGTCTCTTTGGTTGTCACTTTGTCTATGATGTAAGTCCCAAAAACCTCAAGTCGGGAATTGTAGTTTCTTTATCGATTGTTTCACACTCGTTCACACCAACCCTTCTAGGAACTCGAAAGCTCCCATGCCCGCATTGACTCGAAAAACTAGAAAGGTGTAGTTTCTCGACCTAAACGTCGTTTTTTTCCCAAAATCATCCCTAAGTAATGGCCAAAGGTAATGAGTTTTTACCGTTGTCTCGTTTGCCATCAAACTGGGTCTAAAACCGCTCAAAACTTGGTCGGCCATTTTTAGGTGAAAATCAACCTCGGCTCAATGCCGAGGCCGATGAGTCTCTATGGTTGTCACTTTGTCTATGATATAGGTTCCAAAAACCTCATACCGAGAATTATAGTTTCACTATAGATTGTTTCACGCTCATTCACACCGGCCCTTCCGGGAACTCAAAAGCTCACATGCTTGCATTGTCTCAAAAAACTAGAAAAGTGTATTTTCTCCGCCTAAACGTCATTTTTTTGCAAAAATCACCCGCGAGTCATGGAAAAAGGCAATGTGTTTTTATCATTTGCTCATTTGCCATCGAACCGGGTCTATAACTTTTCAAAATTTGGTCGGCCATTTTTGGGTAAAAATCAATCTCATGCTAGGAATTATAGTTTCTAAATAGATTATTTCACGCTCGTTCACATCGGCCCTTCCAGGAACTCGAAATCTCGCATGCTCGCATTGTCTCAAAAAAGTAGAAAAGTGTATTTTCTTGGCATAAACGTGGTTTTTTAGCAAAAAATCACCCCCGTGTCATGGCCAAAGGGAATGTGTTTTTATGTTCAGCTTGTTTGCCATCGAACTGGGTTTAAAACTTCTCAAAACTTGGTCGGTCATTTTTGGGCGAAAATCAACCTCGGGTCGTAGTCGAGGCCGGCGAGTCTCTTTGGTTGTCACTTTGTGTATGATGTAGGTCCCAAAAACCTTAACCTAGGTATTATAGTTTCTCTATCAATTTTTTCACACTCGTTTACACCGGCCCTTCTAGGAACTCGAAAGCTCCCATGCTCGCATTGTCTTGAAAAACTAGAAAAGTGTATTTTCTCGGCCTAAACGTGGTTTTTTAGCAAAAATCACCCCCGTGTCATGGCCAAAGGGAATGTGTTTTTATTTTCAGCTCGTTTGCCATCGAACTCGGGTCTAAAACTTCTCAAAACTTGGTCGGCTATTTTTGGGCAAAAATCAACCTCGAGTCACGGTCGAGGTCGATGAGTCTCTGCGGTTGTCACTTTGTCTATGATGTAGGTCCCAAAAACCTCAAGCTAGGAATTATTGTTTCTTTATATATTGTTTCACGCTCGTTCACATTGGACCGTCCGAGAACTCGAAAGCTCACATGCTCGCATTGTCTCGAAAAACTAAAAAGGTGTATTTTCTCGGCCTAAATGTCATTTTTTTGCAAAAATCACCCCAAGGTCATGGCCAAAGGCAATGTGTTTTTATTGTTGGCTCGTTTGCCATCGAATCGGGTCTAAAACTTCTCAAAACTTGGTCGGTCATTTTTGGATGAAAATCGGCCTCGACTCACGGTCGAGGCCGGCGAGTCTCTTTTGTTGTCACTTTGTCTATGATGTAGGTCCCAAAAACCTCAAGCTAGGAATTACGGTTTCTCTATATATTTTTTCACGCTCGTTCACATCGATCCTTCCGAGAACTCGAAAGCTCGCATGCTCGCATTGTCTTGAAAAACTAGAAAAGTGTATTTTCTCGACCTAAACATCGTTTTTCACAAAAATCACCCCTCGGTCATGGGCAAAGGTGATGAGTTTTTATCGTTGGCTTGTTTCCATCGAACCGGGTCTAAAACTCGCTCAAAACATGGTCGATCATTTTTGGGCGAAAATCAACCTCGACTCACGGTCGAGACCGATGAGTCTCTTTGGTTGTCACTTTGTCTATGATGTAGGTCCCAAAAACCTCAAGCTAGGAATTATAGTTTCTCTATCGATTGTTTTACACTCATTCACATCGGCCCTTCTAGGAACTCGAAAGCTCTCATGCCCGTATTGACTCAAAAAACTAGAAAACTCGTATTTTCTCGACCTAAACATCGTTTTTTTTCCAAAATCACCCCTAAGTCATGGCCAAAGGTAATGAGTTTTTACCGTTGGCTTGTTTGCCATCGAACTCGGGTTTAAAATTGCTCAAAACTTACTCGGCCATTTTTGGGTGAAAATCAACCTCGGCTCATTGTCGAGGCCGATGAGTCTCTATGGTTGTCACTTTGTCTATGATATTGGCCCCAAAAACCTCATGACAGGAATTATAGTTTCTCTATAGATTGTTTCACGCTCGTTTACACCGGCCCTTCCGAAACTCAAAAGCTCACATGCTCGCACTATCTTGAAAAACTAGGAAAGTGTATTTTCTCAACCTAAACGTCGTTTTTTTACAAAAATCACCCCCGAGTCATCGCAAAAGGCAATGTGTTTTTATTGTTTGCTTGTTTGCCATGGAACCGGGTCTAAAACTTTTCAAAACTTGATGGGCCATTTTTGGGCGAAAATCAACCTCGGCTCACGATCGAGGCCGATGAGTCTCTGTGGTTGTCACTTTGTCTATGATGTAGGTCTCAAAAAGCTAAAGCTAGGAATTATAGTTTCTCTATATATTGTTTCACGTTTGTTCACATCGGCCCTTCCAGGAACTCGAAAGCTCGCATGCTCGCATTGTGTCAAAAAGCTGGAAAAGTCTATTTTCTCGACCTAAATGTCGTTTTTTACAAAAATCACCCCTCGGTCATGGGCAAAGGTGATGAGTTTTTATCGTTGGCTTGTTTCCATCGAACTAGGTCTAAAAATGCTCAAAACTTGGTTGATCATTTTTGGGCGAAAATCAACCTCAGCTCATAGTCGAGGCCGGTGAGTCTCTTTGGTTGTCACTTTGTCTATGATGTAGGTCCCAAAAACATCAAGCTAGGAATTATAGTTTCTCTATCGATTGTTTCACACTCGTTCACATCGGCCCTTCTAGGAACTCGAAAGCTCCCATGCCCGCATTGACTCGAGAAACTAAAAAAGTGTCTTTTCTCGACCTAAACGTTGTTTTTTTCCCCAAAATCACCCCTAAGTCATGGCCAAAGGTAATGAGTTTTTACCGTTGGCTCGTTTGCCATCGAACCGGGTCTAAAACCGTTCAAAACTTGGTCGGCCATTGTTGGATGAAAATCAACCTCGGCTCAATGTCGAGGTCGATGAGTCTCCATGGTTGTCACTTTGTCTATGATATAGGTCCCAAAAACCTCATGCTAGAAATTATAGTTTCTCTATAGATTGTTTCACGCTCGTTCACACCGGCCCTTCCAGGAACTCGATATCTCGCATGCTCGCATTGTCTCAAAAAATTAGAAAAGTGTATTTTCTCGGCTTAAATGTGGTTTTTTTACAAAAATCACCCCCCGATCATGGGCAAAGGTGGTGAGTTTTTATCGTTGGCTTGTTTCCATCGAACTAGGTTTAAAACTACTCAAAACTTGGTCGGCCATTTTTGGGCGAAAATCAACCTTAGCTCACGATCGAGGTCGGTGAGTCTCTTGGTTGTCACTTTGTCTATGATGTAGGTCCTAAAAACCTTAAGCTAGGAATTATAGTTTCTCTATCGATTTTTTCACACTCATTCACAACGGCCCTTCCAGGAACTCAAAAGCTCACATGCTCGCACTATCTCAAAAAACTAGAAAAGTGTATTTTCTCAACCTAAACATCATTTTTTTGTAAAAATCACCCCTAGGTCATCGCAAAAGGCAATGTGTTTTTATTGTTTGCTTGTTTGCCATGGAACTCGCGTCTAAAACTTTTCAAAATTTGATCGGCCATTTTTGGGCGAAAATCAACCTCGGCTCACGGTCGAGACCAATGAGTCTCTGTTGTTGTCACTTTGTCTATGATGTAGGTCTCAAAAAGCTCAAGCTAGGAATTACAGTTTCTCTATATATTGTTTCACGCTCGTTCACATCGGTCCTTCCGAGAACTCGAAAGCTCGCATGCTCGCATTGTCTCAAAAAACGAGAAAAGTGTATTTTCTTGTCTTAAACGTCGTTTTTTTCCCCAAAATCACCCCTAAGTCATGGCCAAAGGTAATGAGTTTTCACCGTTGGCTCGTTTGCCATCGAACCGGGTCTAAAACTGTTCAAAACTTGGTCGACCATTTTTGGGTGAAAATCAACCTCGACTCAATGTCGAGGCCGATGAGTCTCTATGGTTGTCACTTTATCTATGATATAGGTCCCAAAAACCACATGCTAGAAATTATATTTTATCTATAAATTGTTCCACGCTCGTTCACACTGGCCCTTCCAAGAACTCGATATCTCGCATCCTCACATTGTCTCAAAAAAACTAGAAAAGTGTA
This sequence comes from Dovyalis caffra, assembly GCA_963924115.1. Taxonomy (NCBI): domain Eukaryota; kingdom Viridiplantae; phylum Streptophyta; class Magnoliopsida; order Malpighiales; family Salicaceae; genus Dovyalis; species Dovyalis caffra. The sequence goes on from CAWUPB010000113.1 coordinate 342,642, forward strand.
TTTTCTCGACCTAAATGTGGTTTTTTTTACAAAAATCACCCCCGACCATGGGCAAAGGTGATGAGTTTTTATCGTTGGCTCGTTTCCATCGAACTAGGTTTAAAACTACTCAAAACTTGGTCGGCCATTTTTTGACGAAAATCAACCTTAGCTCACGGTCGAGGTCTGGTGAGTCTCTTTAGTTGTCACTTTGTCTATGATGTAGGTCCTAAAAACCTTAAGCTAGGAATTATAGTTTCTCTATCGATTTTTTCACACTCGTTCACAACGGCCCTTCCGAGAATTCAAAAGCTCACATGCTCGCACTACCTCGAAAAGCTAGAAAAGTGTATTTTCTCAACCTAAACGTCGTTGTTTTTGCAAAAATCACCCACGAGTCATCGCAAAAGGCAATGTGTTTTTATTGTTTACTTGTTTTCCATTGAACTCGGGTCTAAAACTTTTCAAAACTTGATCGATCATTTTTGGGCGAAAATCAACCTCGGCTCACGATCGAGACCGATGAGTCTCGTGGTTGTCACTTTGTCTATGATGTAGGTCTCAAAAAGCTCAAGCTAGGAATTACGGTTTCTCTATGTATTGTGTCACGCTCATTCACATCGGCCCTTCCGAGAACTCGAAAGCTCACATGCTCGCATTGTCTCAAAAAACTAGAAAAGTGTATTTTCTCGACCTAAACGTCGGTTTTTACAAAAATCACCCCTTGGTCATGGGCAAAGGTGATGAGTTTTTATCGTTGGCTTGTTTCTATCGAACCGGGTCTAAAACTCGCTCAAAACTTGGTCGATCATTTTTGGGCGAAAATCAACCTCGGCTCACGGTCGAGGCCGGTGAGTCTCTTTGGTTGTCACTTTGTCTATGATGTAGGTCCCAAAAACATCAAGCTAGGAATTATAGTTTCTCTATCGATTTTTTCACACTCGTTCACACCGGCCCTTCCGGGAACTCGAAAGCTCCCATGCCCGCATTGACTCGAAAAACTAGAAAGTGTATTTTCTCGACCTAAACGTCATTTTTTTCCCCAAAATCACCCCTAAGTCATGGCCAAAGGTAATGAGTTTTTACCATTGGCCTGTTTGCCATCGAACTCGGGTCTACAACTGTTCAAAACTTGGTCGGCCATTTTTGGGTGAAAATCAACCTTAACTCAATGTCGAGGTCAATAAGTCTCTATGGTTGTCACTTTGTCTATGATATAGGTCCCAAAAACCTCATGCTAGGAATTATAGTTTCCCTATAGATTGTTTCACGCTCGTTCACACCGGCCCTTCCGGGAACTCGAAATCTCGCATGCTCGCATTGTCTCAAAAAACTAGAAAAGTGTATTTTCTCGGCCTCAACGTGGTTTTTTTACAAAAATCACCCCCGATCATGGGCAAAGGTGATGAGTTTTTATCGTTGGCTCGTTTCCATCGAACTCGGGTTTAAAACTCGCTCAAAACTTGGTTGGCAATTTTTAGGCGAAAATCAACCTTAGCTCACGGTCGAGGTCGGTGGGTGTCGTTGGTTGTCATTTTGTGTATGATGTAGATCCCAAAAACCGTAAGCTAGGAATTATAGTTTCTCTATCGATTTTTTCACACTTGTTCACACCGGCCCTTTTAGGAACTCGAAAGCTCCCATGCCCGCATTGACTCAAAAAACTAGAAAAGTGTATTTTCTCGATCTAAACGTCGTTTTTTTCCCAAAATCACCCCTAAGTCATGGCCAAAGGTAATGAGTTTTTATAGCTAGCTCGTTTGCCATCGAGCCGGGGATAAAGCTGCTCAAAACTTGGCCATTTTTAGGCGAAAATCAACCTCGGCTCAATGTCGAGCCCGATAAGTCTCTATCGTTGTCACTTTGTCTATGATATAGATCCTAAAAAACTTAAGCCAAGAATTATAGTTTGTCTATAGATTTTTTTCACGCTCATTCACGCCGGCCTTTCTAGGAACTCGAAAGCTCGCATTGTCTCAAAAAACTAGAAAAGTGTATTTTCTCGGCCTAAACGTGGTTTTTTAGCAAAAATCACCCCCGTGTCATGGCTAGAGGGAATGTGTTTTTATTGTCGGCTCGTTTGCCATCGAACCGGGTTTAAAACTTCTCAAAACTTGGTCGGCCATTTTTGGGAGAAAATCAACCTCGAGTCGCGGTCGAGGCCGATGAGTCTCTGTGGTTGTCACTTTGTCTATGATGTAGGTCCCAAAAACCTCAAGCTAGGAATTACGGTTTCTTTATATATTGTTTCACGCTCGTTCACATCGGACCTTCCGAGAACTCGAAAGCTCACATGCTCGCATTGTCTCGAAAAACTAAAAAAGTGTATTTTCTCATCCTAAATTTCATTTTTTTACAAAAATCACCCTATGGTTATGGCCAAAGGCAATGTGTTTTTATTGTTGGCTCGTTTGCCATCGAACTCGGGTCTAAAACTTCTCAAAACTTGGTCGATCATTTTTGGGCGAAAATCGGCCTCGACTCACGAGTCGAGGCTAGTGTGTCTCTATGCTTGTCACTTTGTCTATGATGTAGGCTCCAAAAGCCTCAAGCTAGGAATTATAGTTTCTCTATCGATTGTTTCACAATCGTTCACACCGACCCTTCTAGGAACTCGAAAGCTCCCTCGTCCGTATTGACTCGAAAAACTAGAAAAGTGTATTTTCTCGACCTAAACGTCGTTTTTTTTCCAAAATCACCCCTAAGTCATGCCCAAAGGTAATGAGTTTTTACCGTTGGCTCGTTTTCCATCGAACTCGGGTCTAAAACTGCTGAAAACTTGGTCGGCCATTTTTGGGTGAAAATTAACCTTAGCTCAATGTCGACGCCGATGGCTCTCTATGGTTGTCACTTTGTCCGTGATATATGTCCCAAAAACCTCATGCCATGAATTATAGTTTCTCTATAGATTATTTCACTCTCGTTCACATCGGTCCTTCCGAAACTAGAAGGCTCCCATGCCCGCATTGACTCGAAAAACTAGAAAAGTGTATTTTCTCGACCTAAACATCTTTTTTCTCCAAAATCACCCCTAAGTCATGCCTAAAGGTAATGAGTTTTTACCGTTGGCTCGTTTGCCATCGAATTGGGTCTAAAATCGCTCAAAACTTGGCCCGCCATTTTTGGGTGAAAATGAACCTCGGCTCAATGTCAAGGCCGATGAGTCTCTATGGTTGTCACTTTGTCTATGATATAGGTCCCAAAAACCTCATGCCGGGAATTATAGTTTCTCTATAGATTGTTTCACGATCGTTCGGACCGAGCCCTTCCGGGAAGTCAAAAGCTCGAATGCTCGTATTGTCTCGAAAAACTAGAAAAGTGTATTTTCTTGTCTTAAACGTTGTTTTTTTGCCAAAATCACGCTCGAGTCGTGGCCAAAGGTAATGAGTTTTAATCATTGGCTCGTTTGCCATCGAATTGGATCTAAAACTCGCTCAAAACTTGGTCAACCATTTTTGGGCGAAAATCAACCTCATCTCACAATCGAGGCCGATGAGTCTCTTTGGTTGTCACTTTGTCTATGATATAGGGCCCAAAAATCTCAAAATAGGAATTATAGTTTCTCTATAGATTATTTCATGCTCGTTCACACTGGCCCTTCTAGGAACTCGAAAGCTCGCATGCCCGCATTGTCTCGAAAAACTAGAATAGTGTATTTTTTCAGCATAAACGTATTTTTTTATAAAAATCAACCCCGAGTCATGGCCAAAGGCTTTGAATTTTTATCGTTGGCTCGTTTGCCATCGAACCGGGTGTAAAACTACTCAAAACTTGGTCGGCCATTTTTTGGCAAAAATCAACCTTAGCTCACGGTCGAGGCCGATGAATCTCCGTGGTTGTCACTTTGGCTATGATGTAGGTCCTAAAAACTTCAAACCGGGAATTACAGTTTCTCTATAGATTGTTTCATGCTTGTTCTCATCGACCCTTCTAGGAACTCGAAAGCTCGCATGCTCGCATTGTCTCGAAAAAGTAGAAAAGTGTATTTTCTCGACCTAAACGTCATTTTTTTACAAAAATCACCCTCGGGTTATGGCCCAAGGCCATGAGTTTTTATATTTGGCTCGTGTTCCATTGAACCGGGTCTAAAATTTCTTAAAACTTGGTCGGCCATTTTTGGGCGATAATCAACCTCGGCTAACGATCGAGGCCGATAAGTCTCGGTGGTTGTCACTTTGGCAATGATATAGGTCCCAAAAACCTCAAACTAGGAATTACGGTTTCTCTTTATATTGTTTCACACTCGTTCACATCGGCCCTTCCGGGAACTCGAAAGCTCGCATGCCCGCATTGTCTCGGAAAACTAGAAAAGTTTATTTTCTTAGCCTAAACTTCGTTTTTTTTTTTTTGCAAAAAACACTCTCGGATCATTGCCAAAGGCAATGAATTTTTATCGTTGGCTCGTTTTCCATCGAACCGTGTCTAAAACTTCGAAAACTTGGTCGGCTATTTTGGGTGAAAATCGACCTCGGCTCACGATCGAGGCCGATGAATCTCCGTGGTTATCACTTTGGCTATGATGTAGGTCCCAAAAACCTCAAACCGGGAATTACAGTTTCTCTATAGATTTTTTCACGCTCGTTAACACCGGCCCTTCCATGAACTCGAAAGCTCGCATGCTCGCATTGTCTTAAAAAACTAGAAAAGTGTATTTTCTTGGCCTAAATGTCATTTTTTTTACAAAAAAGTAAGAGTACCCATCGGGACCCGATGCTTTATCATTGTCTATGCTAAATAACATCTTCCGAATGAGATCCGCCATGATCGGGGAAAGAAGCCGATCATGGCTAGCCATTTGTAGTTAAGGCCCACTAGCAATAATGTGTGGGTCAAGGGGCACCGTAGCGTTATTGGTACCTAAGAGGTTTTGATAATAGGACACAAACTCCTCTCCTACTTCGTTATTGAGGTAGTGAGCTACCCATCTCTCCATTTAAGTGCGAGCAATATGATTGGCTTTGTGCTTCGATTCATAAGGCGATGAAAGAAACTAGTACCTTAGTCACAACGCTTAAGGAACTTGCAATTTAAATACCGACCAAAAAACATCTTTTCCGAGGCCTTGAGATTAACTAGATGGAGCTGGAGCTTCTTTTCATTCGACGAAGCTCCAAATTATCTCTATCGAGTGAAGCTCAATCCGGAGAGCGACCAAGTCGATTCGACCCTAACCACCCTTTGGGAGATGTGGGTGAAATGGAGTGTGTTCGGCTTCTTGAGTGGTTCCTTAAGAGATTTCAATTTGTGATAAAGGACATACATTGGGGTACCACTATTCTTGCTTCCCAACAATCAACCACGGTTCTCGGAAAATCAACGTGGGCGACCCACATATTGAAGAATTTGAAGCTTCGAGTTTCGAAGTGAACATGGGAGCCCAAGTCTACCATAACCGAAGCATGATCTATAAAAGTGCTCGGAGGGTCAAAATGAACATGAGCGAGTGCACTGGTGGAGGACCAAAAGGGTTAGCCGAACTCTATCGATTTTAGTCCATACATTTGCCCTATTCCAAGTGAAATGGCTCCCCGTGTAGTTAAGGTCGGTTAACCCAAGATCCGAGCAACAACTTCAAAAGTCGATAATCTCACGAGTTATAAATAGCAGCACCCTTATGTTTATCGGCATGCAAGAGAATCAAGTTAAAGTCCCTCGGAATAAGCCAAGGGCGGTTCGGCTGCCACCGATGAAGATCAGCCCACAACCCTCTTCTAGCAATGATGGAGTGTAACCCGTAGACAAAAGTGGCATTAAAAGACAATTGTTATACAAGATCGGTGATCCTAACATTGAGACCTTGAATAAAGACATTCAACATATCAACCATTATGGTTCGTGGATTCTAGAAAAGTGCAATGTGGCATTTCCCGCTACCGTAGCATTGGACATAAAGCTCCATTACTTGAGCCTAATTCGATGCATACTAACAAGTTTAGCGGAGCCGAGTTTTGTTTCAATGAAGGCACGGACATCAACCTTCTTTTCCTTCATGAGACGAACCGGCTCATGTTGTTTTAGAGGACTATTAAGTCCTCCGATATTCTAGCTGAATATAATCATGGATGAGTGGAAGAGGTCGAGCCCCTTTGACCCCCGCTTCGCCTTTTCTTACCACTCTGCCGGCGACCTGCCTAGGCGAAGTGGCTCGGCGATCCGCTCTTCTTGTCCGATCAAAGGGTCCAAATTGGTGTCCCCGAGGGAAGCTAGAACATTAGGGCATTCACCTTCCTTGTTAGGAACAACCCCTGTGTTGGGAGGCCCTAACCTGCCACCCCTTTGTCTATCGGGAGAGCCATTCCTACGATACCACGAGCCGGCCTACCCACGACACGCCGGCCCTACAATCCGGCTTGCTCAACGGTTTGGCTTCTTAGCCCACCCGTGTCCCCGTTATCGCACCCTTCCACCCCGAGCCGAACCTCAATCGGCTTAGTGTCGGAAGATGATGTTGGACCCGTGATCAACCATCACATGTTTACCTTTATCGATAGCCCTACGAGAGTGTGTTTTGCATTTCACTCGTCTACCACTCAACAACTTCCAGTAGCATGGGGTCGGTAGGTGAGTGGATCGTGGCCGAGCGCACCTTAGCGGAATCACCCAACCGCTGGAAAACACTTGTTACGGCTCGTCCGCCGATAGTTGCACTTGCCGGTGGTGGTTTCCTTACTCAATTTCGGAGGGACCTAATTTTTGCACGTAGCTATGGAGTGCCCAAGTATATGAAAATTTTTGCAATGAATGGGGAGAGTCTCATACACAACTAGTTGCAAGAGGGTGGTATCATTCGGTAACGAGATGTCGACCATCCAGGGGAGAGTTTCCATAATATTCGGTTCCACAAGGACTCGAGCATAGGATAGTATATCCATTAAAGTAGTCAAACGATCACATTGGAGTGGTTTTCCAAGCGGACTAGCAATCTTCAACAAACACACGGTGGACCAACATTTGAGTGGCGGATTAGGGAACTTGACCCAAACGGGGACAATGGCCATCTCGGAGGTGGAAAAATCAAAGTATTCGGACATTGGCCTCAAAATTAAAGCTCGTCCATAAATCAAATACGGTCCCCTATTAAGCACCAAAACCTTATCTCCCTCGATTTGAATTTATAAATAAGCCGGCTCGATTCATGAATTGTTAAAGAAGCCTCACAATGCCAAGTATCCTTTATGATTCCATTGAGGTCTCTAAATCTTGGATACTTACCGGTAACATATCCCACAAGGAAAATTTTCCATAATTCACATATGGTATCAACGGTTTGCAAAGTACATTGTTTCAATTCGGTGATAGCTAAAAAGTGTGATAGTTTAGGGCATAAGTCCGAGTTACAATTACGTACAAACAAATCTTGCCACTTTCCTTTCGGAGAAGGAATGGACCCGACTTCTCCTGCAGTTGATACATCATAAGTCGGAGGCCCATGCACAGCCTATCGCTATCGCCGGCAATAGAGAAAGGGTCGGCCTAACATCCGTAAGGAAATTAGGGTCGGGGCCTCTTGGAGAATGGCAATGGAGCTCGGGTGGCGATAGCGATTTAGCAACTGTTGGTAGCTTCCCCGAAACCAAAAGAGGAGGAGTGGTTCGAGGAGCGAGAGACGGGGACATGTGCTCACTTGCTAAATGCGAATAATCCACCTCATCGTCACCGAAGTCCGCCTCTTTCGAGTAGTCTTCAACCACAACGATTCATATCTAGAAGCAAGGTCACTGAATGGGTGACGGGTAGGGCTGAGTGGACTCGACACATTTGGTACCTAGGGTAGTTGTAGGGGGGACCAATTCTGCTTGGGGTGGGATAGGCGCGATTGGAGGCGATAGGGTAAGAATGGGGAACTCGGAATCGTGCCCGGTAAGCGACCTTAGGATTTTGAGTTACCGATTTTCGTTTCTTCTTTGCCATTGAGAAAAAAGATAGAATGTCAAGGAGAGAGAATGATATAGGGAGAAGGGGAGGAACACGAGTATAAAATGAAGCACAAAAGAAGATTAGAGCGGTCCAAACAGCGACAAGTCGAATGCGGAGGGAAAGTGCTCCATGGGGGGAGGAGAGCGTCTCTCTCTTTTTCTCACTCCCGACTCACTTGCGAGAGCTCTTTCTTGATTCTATGGGTGGTGGTGCATGGTCGTTCTTAGTTGGTGGAGCAATTTGTCCGGTTAATTTCGTTAACGAATGAGATCTCGGCCTACTAACTAGCTATATGGAGGTGACTCTCCGCGGCCGGCTTCTTAGAGGGACTATGGCCTTCCGGGCCAAGGAAGTTTAAGGCAATAACGGGTCCGTGATGCCCTTAGATGTTACGGGCCGCACGCGTGCTACAGCGATGTATTCAACGAGTCTATAGCTTTGGGCGATAGGCCCGGGTAATCTTTGAAATTTCATCATGATGGGGATAGATCATTGCAATTATTGGTCTTCAACGAGGAATTCCTAGTAAGCGTGAGTCATCGGCTCACGTTGACTACGTCCCCGCCCTTTGTACACACCGCCCGTCATTCCTACCGATTGAATGGTGCGGTGAAGTATTCGGATCGTAGTGACGTGGGCGATTCGCCATCGGCGACATCATGAGAAGTCCCTTGAACCTTATCATTTAGAGGAAGGAGAAGTCGTAACAAGGTTTTCATAGGTGAACCTACGGAAGGATCATTATCGAAATCTATCCGACGAACGACACGGGAACTTGTGGCCGAGCATTCTAGGGGCTGCGGGGGCTCTTGCCCCCGCATCCCTCGGGGTCGTGGATGGGTGCATCCGCACTCGACGTAGCTCAAAAACAAACCCCGGCACAAGAAGCGCCGAGGAACTAGAGTACGAAGAGCGCGCCCCCATCGCCGAAGGGTGCTCTAGGGGTGCATCCCTAATTCATGATAAGCTAAACGACTCTTGACAATTGATATCTCGACTCTTGCATCGATGAAGAACATAGCGAAATGCGATAATTGGTGTGAATTGCGGAATCCCATGAGCCATCGAGTTTTTGAATAAAGTTGTGCCCGAGGCCTCGTGGCCGAGGGCACGTCCGCCTAGGTGCCACGCATCGTTGCCCCCAAACCCCTCTCAACTAACGAGGGGGATGCCGGTCTCCCGTATTTGCTTTCACCGGTGGTTGGCCCAAAATTGAGTCCTCGGTGACGGCTACAACGACGAGCGGTGGTTGAGAGAACCCTTGAAAGCGATCGTGCGCATGCCCTGTTGCACTTTGGGATATCCAAGACCCTCGAGCATCATCGGCTTTGCTAGGATGCTCTCGGCTGCAACCCCGGGTCGGGTGAGACTACCCGCCGAGTTTAAGCATATCAATAAACGGAGGAAAAGAAACTTACAAGGATTCCCTTAGTAACGACGAGCAAATTGGGAGGTGCCTAGCTTGAGAATCGAGCTCCCGTGGCATTTGAATTGTAGTCCGGAGAAGAGTCCTTAGTGATGGACCGGGCCCAAGTCCCCCGGAAGAGGGCGCCGGAGAGGGTGAGAGCCCCGTTGTGGGCTGGACCTCGTTGCGGCACGAGGCGCCGTCTACGAGTTGGGTTGTTTGGGAATGCAGCCCCGATCGGGCGATAGAATTCCATCCAAGGCTAAATACGGGCGACAAACTAATATCAAAAAAGTACCGTAAGGGAAAGATGAAAAGGAATTTAAAAAGAGAGTCAAAGAGTGCTTGAAATTATTAGGAGGGAAGTGGATGGGGGTCGGGGATGCGCCCGGTCGGATGTGGAACGATGCCGGTTAGTCCGTCGATCGGCTTGGGGCGTGGACCGATGCGGATTATGGTGGCGGCCCAAGCCCGAGCTTTTGAAATGCTTACGGAGATGCTATCATTGCAATTATGGACCGTAGTATGCATCGTCCCGGCATGCCTCGACACCGGCGTGCTTCGAGCATCGACACGTGGGCTCGCTATTTGTCCCGTCTTGAAACACGGACCAAGGAGTCGACATGTGTGCGAGTCAACGAGCGAGTAAACCCATAAGGTGTAAGGAAGCTGATTGGCGAGATCCTATCGAGGGTTGTACTGCCGACCGACCTTGATCTTTTGAGAAGGGTTCGAGTGAGAGCATGTCTTTCGAGACTCGTATGGCACAAGGAAGCTTTTTGATCCTTCGATGTCGGCTTTTCCTATCATTGTGAAGCGAGAATTCACAAGTGTTGGATTGTTCACCCAACAATAGGGAACATGAGTCGGGTTTAGACCATCGTGAGATAGGTTAGTTTTACCCTACTAATGACGAGCGTCATAATAGTAATCCAACCTAGTACGAGAGGAACCGTTGATTCACACAATTGGTCATTGCGTTTGGTTGAAAAGCCGATGGCGCGAAGCTACCGTTCGGTGGATTATGACTAAACGCCTTTAAGTTAGAATCCGGGCTAGATGCGATTCATGTGCCCACCGTTCGATTGTCGACCTATAGTAGGGGCCTAGTGGCCCGGGAGGCACGTGCCGTTAGCCAAAGCCCTCATGACAAACGAGTCGTGTGGGTTGCCTTGAAGTACAATTCCCATCGAGCGACAAGTAGAATCCTTTGCGGACGACTTAAATATACGATCGGGTATTGTAAGTGGCGAGTGGCCTTGCTGCCACGATCCACCGAGATTCGACCCTACATCACTCCGATTCGTCCCACCTCCCTTCGAAGGGCGTAGAGGTTGGGACATGTCTAGCGGGGCTCTAGGAAAATGGACAAGGAACAAGCAATAGACTAAAAAGACGTTAGTCGTCAAAGTATTATAATCATTCCAATTTTTGAAAGGCATTTTCCTTATTTTTATTACTTAAGTTCTTCGTTTGTATGTCTATCATATCTATCACAAGACTTGTCAAGAGGGGGATTCCGACCTAGATACACTTGTGAAAAAATCAAATCAATGAGAATGCTTTTTGAATAAACCCTCCACTTCAATTAGTATTTTTCGGGAAATGGAAAACGGACCCACGATACTTTCCCCGTGTTCAAGTTCCAAGGGCGTTTTGGATATCGAGTCTCCGGAGAGATGCGTCTCGCGCTCACAAAACTCCGAGGATTCGTTTCACCACGGATCGGAGTGATTTTCCGATCGAAGTACCCGAGGGCAAGTCCCAAAGTAAGGGAAGGAAATGGAACTTCCCAAGTCCTAAGGGCATTTCCATGGCCTAAGGGATACGAACCGTTCGAGACCCTCAATAATAAAAGTTTATAGCGTTGAAAGATGAGGGGCGAGCTCGAAGGCATCCGGCCATGGGCCAATTGCCCGGGAGCAATCTAGCCTATCGGCCGGACCGGCCGCACGAGCCAAGGGCGTGCCATGGCGCCCGACGAGCGAGTGCACGGGCGCATGAGAGTTAGCGAGCCCCGTGCACCACGGGAGGTCGGGTAGTAGGGGCTTGTCCGGGATGCAAGAGATTTGGCATTCCCCATTCCGATAAGAAAATTCCATCTCTCTCGGACAAAAACCATTATAATAATTTCATAACAATTTTATTGTCGTCCCCAAAAAAAGGGGCAACATTCTAGGTTATTTTCTATTTTTCTTGATTTTTTGCATTTTAATAGACCCAAAAAAATGAAAAAGCATTCCCCAAGACCTCATAAAATTTTGGAAATTTTTGAGAAAATGGATTGTATTTTTCCAAACGGGCGATCAAAATTTTAGCTCAAAATATGAAGAATTGAAATTCTTAGAGTGGGGGAGACTTGCCAGGGACATTGTTGCATCTACCTCTGTTAGAGTTGAAAAGTTACATATCGCTCTATAGGGAAGGCCCCGGTCCCTTTCAAATACCCCACATATGAGCCGGCGCATGCCCGCACTATACCATGCCCCATTCGCGAAACGAGTTTAGGCACTCGGAGCCAAGCCGAAATATAACTAAAGTGGAGCTGATTGAGCATCTTTAACGGGCCTTTGAGAGCCTTGAGCTTATAGCATAGCGCAAACATGTGACTACACGGGGTGCTACCGTACCAGTCGTTGATCAACCGACGGGAGAAAACGAGCATGGTGAGCCCACGTATTAAAGAACTAAAAATGCAATCGACCGAGTAGGATTCGATCGTCAAGGTAAACCCATGCTTAAGCATGATCGTAGAAACTACCGGGAGGACTGAAACGGACCGAGGTCGAGAGACGGAGCATGGACCAAAGCGAATTCGAAAGGACTCGGTCTATCTTGGTCCGGGTAGTACCACTATTCCGGGTGAAGTAGCTCCTCGAATATGGCGGATCGGCGACTCCTAGATCGAGGCGAGCATGATCGAAAATTCATAGCCGCATAAGAAAAGCTCGAGACGAGTGTTGTGCTTGTCGGCTGCGAGAGAATGGAATTAAAGTCCCCGAGCATAAGCCACGGACAGCGGGGAGCCCAAGAACGCGGGTTTACCCATAACGCTTGACACCTTGAATAATTGTGTTATGACCATACACGAAGGCGGCTTGAAAAATCCTCTGCTGGACAAGGCTGCGAATACTAGCATTGAGAGCTTGTGGAGTAGCGGCAAGGAGATCCACTTCGCGGTAGTCGGATTCCATAAAAGGATAATACGAGCCTTGGAGTCCTTCAAACCATTGGAGGCAATCCTCCACTTTAGAAGCGAAAACGAGTGCATTTGTGAAAGCTTGGCGAGGCCGAGCTTGGTCTCAACCAAAGCACAAACGTTAATCTTTTCCTGTCGCATGAGGCTCGCAACCTCATGTTGCTTGAGGGGATTATTGGGACCCCTCACATTCCAGTCGAGAATAATCATATGGCGGCCGAGGAGGTGAGGACCCCTTTAGTACTTGCGTTTAACCTTTCGACTCTTCTACCGAACAAGCCGCTCCGGCGGGTGCTCGAGAAGGCCTTCGGCAAGAGGGCTCGAGGAGATAACGAGCACTACCGAAACCTCCTCGAAAACTATTCCCTCATTAAAGACTTCACTGTCATGCCACCGAACCCGTAGACCACAGCAACTCGCGGCCTTACTGCCCTCGCCCTCGATTGTCCCGGACTGCACTGGATCGGCCGAGGATCAATGTCAAGCATCGAAGGCACTCGTCGCTATATTTTTACCCTTTGAATAATGATGAGCCAATTCGACTCCATGGCTCGATCCTCCGACGGGCCTGCGCACGAGCTTTCGGCATCAGCCGAGCGGACTCGAGAGCCGAGGTTACGCACGAGGAGCCGGCCTTAAATTAATGGTGGCTTTGTGAGTAAGCTGTCTACCATTCCCCGAAGCTACCTCGGCCTCGAAAAACATTGGGTCGACTCGGGCCTCGGCCGACGGAGCCTATGCCCGCACTTTGACAACGTCGGAACCCTTGCACGTGGAATCACTAGGCCCGAGTCGACTCTCATCTCCGGCCCATTCACATGGTTGTCTAAGGCCGGACTACCCGAAACTAAAAGTGTCACACAAGAGGCCGTGGAATGGCCCATAACGCGACACTTTTTGCGGTGGGTAGAGAGAGTTTCGTAAACCACTTGTTGTGAACCGATCGAAAAATGGGCTTGATATTAATTACTTGATATTAATTACTCTCGGCAACTCCTCTATAATTTTAAGCTCAATCAACACTCGAGCAAACGAGATCCGTTTCATTGAAGCGAGTGAACCGATCACACTCGAATGGGCTTACCAAGGAGGATGGCCACTTTTGACAAACACATCGGAGACCGAGCACTTAAGTGGAAGATTCGAAAGCTTCGCCCAAACTGGAACTAGAGTCATTTTCGCAATCGAAAAATCGAAGAACTCGGGCATGGGCCGCAACAACAAAGGCCTACCGTAGATCAAGTAGGGGCCCCCATTCAAAACCGAGGACTAAGCTTCCTCCGAGTCAAATTTATAAACGAGCCGGCCCGAATCATGAATTGAGAGCGAGGCACGACATTTCCAAGAGCTAGCAATAATACCATTGAGAGCTCGAAAACCCGGAGATTTCCCCACAATATACCCAATAAGGCGGGATTTCCATAATTCACATCGTGGGTCATCCTCGAAGCAAAACACGGGACTTACTTTCGATAATGGCGATGAAATGTGTGAGCTTCGGGCATAAATCCGGGCTATAATTAGTGGTAAATAAATCTCTCTATTTTGAGGTAGAGTTGGAAGAAATACACGGGCTCGAAGTAGTCCGGATGTTAGGGAAAGTCTGCGATTGGGAGGCTAGCCGAGGCTTAAGAGAGGAGAAGCAGCTGCGCTCGGCTCATCGCTTGGCCTACCTTCCGAAGCGGACGCGACGGGTTGGGAGGAAATGGGTTGGATCTGGAGCGGGGGGAAAAAAACCTCTAAAATCAGTCGGGCGGGAATGGGGGTAGTGGAAAGCTTCTAGTGGGAACCCAATTGTTCTCCAAAATCTATAAAATTTGACTACGAAAATTTTTGACGGGAAGCCAAATGTGACTCTAAAAATTTTTGGCGGGAAGCCAAAATTTCCCCTAAATTTTCTCTGCAATCCGAATCATCTTCTTCCTCCAAAACTTCGACTTTCGATTCGATTCCGCTTCATTGGAGCTGATTTCGACCTCCTCTTCGGTAGGAGGATGAAGAGCGAGAGGATTTGGATCCGAAGCCCCATTTCGGCGGAAGGTTTTCGATGAGCCGAGTCCGCAACCAAGCTGGAACCGAAGGAGAAGCGACCATAGACGCAAGCAAAGGAACCACTTGAGCGTCCGATCGTTTGTTCTCATTTGAAGGAGAATCGGTTTTCTTCTTCTTAGCCATTAGAGTCGAGGAGAGGGGGAGAGGAGGGGACAAGGAGATGTTGGGGAGAGAGAAAGCCGAAAGACAAAAAGAGGGGGAGTAGGAGGAGAGAGGACAAGGGCGAGTAAAAGGCGGGGATGAAGATGGAGAAGGGGAGAAGGCGAGTAGGGAAGGAGGTTGGAGGGGCTAAGGCAACGGATTCAAAGGAGGCATCGACCAAAGCTCTTTCTTAATTTTATGGGTGGTGGTGCATGGCCGTTCTTAGTTGGTGGAGCAATTTGTCCGGTTAATTCGTTAATGAACGAGCCCTCGGCTCTGCTAACTAGCTATATGGGGGTGACCCTCCGCGGCTAGCTTCTTAGAGGGACTATGGCCTTCCGGGCCAAGGACGTTTGAGGCAATAACGGTGTCCGTGATGCCCTTAGATGTTCTAAGCCACACGCGTGCTACACCGATGTATTCAACGAGTCTATAGCCTTGGTCGATAGGCCTAGGTAATCTTTTAAATTTCATCATGATGGGGATAGATCATTGCAATTGTTGGTCTTCAATGAGGAATTCCTAGAAATCATGAGTCATCGGTTCGTGTTGACTATGTCCCTTCCCTTTTACACAACGCCCGTCGCTCCTACCGATTGAATGGTCCAGTGAAGTGTTTGGATCGCGATGACGTGGGCGGTTCGCCACCGGTGATGTCACGAGAAGTCCGTTGAACCTTATCACTTAGAGGAAGGAGAAGTCGTAACAAGGTTTTCGTAGGTGAACCTGCGGAAGGATCATTATCAAAACTTGTCCGGCGGAACGACCCGTGAACTTGTGGCCGAGCATGCTAGGGCCGCATGGGGCTCTTGCCCTCCGCGTCCCTCGAGGTCGCGGATGGGTGCATTTGCACTCGATGCGGCTCGAAAACAAACCACGACACGAGAAGCACCAACGAACTAGAGTACAAAGAGCATGCCTTTGTCGTTGAAGGGTGCTCTAGGGATGCGTCTCCAATTCGCGATAAGCTAAACGACTCTCGGTAACGCATATCTCGGCTCTTGCATCGATGAAGAATGTAGCAAAATGCGATACTTGGTGTGAATTGTAGAATCCTATGAGCCATCAAGTTTTTGAATGCAAGTTGCGCTCGAGGCCTCATGGCCGAGGGCACGTCTACCCGGGTGTCACGCATCGTCGCCCCTAAACCTCTCTCGGCTAACGAGGGCAAGGGGCGGATGCGATCTCCCACGTGTGCTTTCACTCGTTGTTAGCCCAAAATTGAGTCCTCGACGATGGTTGCCACGAGAGCGGTGGTTGAGAGAACCCTTGAAAGCGGTCGTGCACATGCCCTATTGCACTTTGGGATATCCAAACCCTCGAGCATCATCGGCTTTGCTAGGATGCTCTCGGCTGCGACCCCGGGTCGGGTGGGACTACCCGCTGAGTTTAGGCATATCAAGAAGCGAGAGGAAAAGAAACTTGTAAGGATTCCTTTAGTAACGACGAGCGAACCGGGAGGTGCCCATCTTGAGAATCGAGCACCTGTGGTGTTTGAATTGTAGTTTGGAGAAGCATCCTCGGCGACGAACCGAGCCTAAGTCCCACGGAAGGGGGCACCGGAGAGGGTGAGTAGCCCCATCGTGGCTGGACCCTATTGTACCACGAGGCACTTGTCTACGAGTCGGGTTGTTTCGGAATGCGGCCCCAATCGAGCGGTAAATTCCATCCAAGGCTAAATACGGGCGAGAGATCGATAGCAAACAAGTACCATGAGGGAAAGATGAAAAGGAATTTGAAAAGAGAGTCAAAGAGTGCTTGAAATTGTCGGGAGGGAAGTGGATGGGAGCCGACGATGCACCCGGTCGGATATGGAACTGTGCTAGTCGGTCCGCCAATCGGCTCGGGGCATGGACCGATGCGGATTGTCATGATGGCCCAAGCTCGAGCTTTTGAAACACTTATGGAGATGCTATCATCATAATTGTGGATTGCAACACACGTCGTCCCGGCGTGCCTCGACACTAGCGTGCTCCAAGCATCGGTCTGTGGGCTCCCCATTTGTCCCGTCTTGAAACACCGACCAAGGAGTCGACATGTGTGCGAGTCAATGGTCGAGTAAACCCGTAAGGCGCAAGGAAGCTAATTGGCGGGATCCCATTGAGGGTTGAACCACCGACCGACCTTGATCTTCGAGAAGGGTTCGAGTGAGAGCATGCTTGTCGGGACCCGAAAGATGGTGAACTATGCTTGAGCGGGGTGAAGCCGGAGGAAACTCTAGTGGAGGCTCGCGGCAATGCCGATGTGCAAATCATTCATCGACTTGGGTATAGGGGCGAAAGACTAATCGAACCGTCTAGTAGCTGGTTCCCTCCGAAGTTTCCCTTAGGATAGCTAGAGCTTAGCGTGAGTTCTATTGGGTAAAGCCAATGATTAGAGGCATCGTGGCCGCGACACCCTCGACCTATTCTCAAACTTTAAATAGGTAGGACGGTACGAGCCGCTTCATTGAGCCGTGCCATAGAATCGAGAGCTCTAAGTGGGCCATTTTTGGTAAGCGGAGCCGGTGATGTGGGATGAACCGAAAGTTGGTTTACGGTGCCCAACTGTGCGCTAACCTAGAACCCACAAAGGGTGTTGGTCGATTAAGACGAGCAGGACGGTGGTCATCGAAGTTGAAATCCGCTAAGGAGTGTGTAACAACTCACCTACTGAATCAACTAGCCTCGAAAATGGATGGCGCTAAAGCGCACGACCTATATCCGGTCATCGAGGCAAGCGCCGAGCCCCGATGAGTAAGAGGGCACAACGATCACCTGCAAAACCCAAGGCACGAGCTCGGGTGGAGCGATCGTCAATGCGGATCTTGATGGTAGTAGCAAATATTCAAATGAGAAGTTTGAAGGCCGAAGAGGGGAAAGGTTCCATGTGAATGACACTTACACATGGGTTAGTCCGATCGTCAAGGTAAACCCATGCTTAAGCATGATCGTAGAAACTACGGGAGGACCGAAACGGACCGAGGCCGAGAGACGGAGCATGGACTAAAGCGAATTCGAAAGGACTCGGTCTATCTTGGTCCGGGTAGTACCACTATTCCGGGTGAAGTAGCTCCTCGAATATGGCGGATCGGCGACTCCTAGATCGAGGCGAGCATGATCGAAAATTCATAGCCGCATAAGAAAAGCTCGAGACGGTGTTGTGCTTGTCGGCTGCGAGAGAATGGAATTAAAGTCCCCGAGCATAAGCCACGGACGGCGGGGAGCCCAAGAACGCGGGTTTACCCATAACGCTTGACACTGAATAATTGTGTTATGACCATACACGAAGGCGAGCTTGAAAAATCCTCTGCTGGACAAGGCTGCGAATACTAGCATTGAGAGCTTGTGGAGTAGCGGCAAGGAGATCCACTTCGCGGTAGTCGGATTCCATAAAAGGATAATACGAGCCTTGGAGTCCTTCAAACCATTGGAGGCAATCCTCCACTTTAGAAGCCGAAAACGAGTGCATTTGTGAAAGCTTGGCGAGGCCGAGCTTGGTCTCAACCAAAGCACAAACGTTAATCTTTTCCTGTCGCATGAGTCCTGCAACCTCATGTTGCTTGAGGGGATTATTGGGACCCCTCACATTCCAGTCGAGAATAATCATATGGCGGCCGAGGAGGTGAGGACCCCTTTAGTACTTGCGTTTAACCTTTCGACTCTTCTACCGAACAAAGCTGCTCTAGCGGGTGCTCAAGAAGGCCTTCGGCAAGAGGGCTCGAGGAGATAACGAGCACTACCGAAACCTCCTCGAAAACTATTCCCTCATTAAAGACTTCACTGTCATGCCACGGAACCCGTAGACCACGGCAACTCGCGGCCTTACCGCCTCGCCCTCGATTGTCCCGGATCGCACTGGATCGGCCGAGGATCAATGTCAAGCATCGAAGGCACTCGTCGCTATATTTTTACCCTTTGAATAATGATGAGCCAATTCGACTCCATGGCTCGATCCCTCCGACGGGCTCGTGCTCGAGCTTTCGGCATCAAGCGAGCGGACTCAAGAGCCGAGGTTACGCACGAGGAGCCGGCCTTAAATTAATGGTGGCTTTGTGAGTAACCGTCTACCATTCCCCCGAAGCTACCTCGGCCTCGAAAAACATTGGGTCCGACTCGGGCCTCGGCCGACAGAGCCTATGCCCGCACTTTGACAACGTCGGAACCCTTGCACGTGGAATCACTAGGCCCGAGCTAACTCTCTATCTCCGGCCCATTCACATGGTTGTCTAAGGCCGGATCGCTCGAAACTAAAAGTGTCACACAAGAGGCTGTGGAATGGCCCATAACGCGACACGTTTTGTAGTGGGTAGAGAGAGTTTCGTAAACCACTTGTTGTGAACCGATTGAAAAATGGGCTTGATATTAATTACTTGATATTAATTACTCTCGGCAACTCCTCTATAATTTTAAGCTCAATCAACACTCGAGCAAACGAGATCCGTTTCATTGAAGCGATGAACCGATCACAGCTGAATGGGCTTACCGAGGAGGATGGCCACTTTTGACAAACACATCGGAGACCGACGACTTAAGTGGAAGATTCGAAAGCTTCGCCCAACCGGAACTAGAGTCATTTTCGCAATCGAAAAATCGAAGAACTCGGGCATGGGCCGCAACAACAAAGGCCTACCGTAGATCAAGTAGGGGCCCCCATTCAAAACCGAGGACTAAGCTTCCTCCGAGTCAAATTTATAAACGAGCCGGCCCGAATCATGAATTGAGAGCGAGGCTCGACATTTCCAAGAGCTAGCAATAATACCATTGAGAGCTCGAAAACCCGGAGATTTCCCCACAATATACCCAATAAGGCGAGCATTTCCATAATTCACATCGTGGGTCATCCTCAAGCAAAACACAGGACTTACTTTCGATAATGGCGATGAAATGTGTGAGCTTCGGGCATAAAGCTGGGCTATAATTAGTGGTAAATAAATCTCTCTATTTTGAGGTAGAGTTGGAAGAAATACACGGGCTCGAAGTAGTCCGGATGTTAGGGAAAGTCTGCGATTGGGAGGCTAGCCGGGCTTAAGAGAGGAGAAGCAGCTGCGCTCGGCTCACTCGCTTGGCCTACCTTCGGAAGCGGACCCGGCGGGTTGGGAGGAAATGGGTTGGATCTGGAGCAGGGGGAAAAAAAACCTCTAAAATCAGTCGGGCGGGAATGGGGGTAGTGGAAAGCTTCTAGTGGGAACCCAATTGTTCTCCAAAATCTATAAAATTTGACTGCGAAAATTTTTGATGGGAAGCCAAATGTGACTCTAAAAATTTTTGGCGGGAAGCCAAAATTTCCCCTAAATTTTCTCTGCAATCCGAATCATCTTCTTCCTCCAAAACTTCGACTTTCGATTCGATTCCGCTTCATTTGAGTCGATTTCAACCTCCTCTTCGGTAGGAGGATGAAGAGCGAGAGGATTTGGATCCGAAGCCCCATTTACGGCGAAGGTTTTCGATGAGCCGAGTCCGCAACCAAGCTGGAACCGAAGGAGAAGCGACCATAGACGCAAGCAAAGGAACCCGCTTGAGCGTCCGATCGTTTGTTCTCATTTGAAGGAGAATCGGTTTTCTTCTTCTTAGCCATTAGAGCCGAGGAGAGGGGGAGAGGAGGGGACAAGGAGATGTTGGGGAGAGAGAAAGCCGAAAGAAAAAAGAGGGGGAGTAGGAGGAGAGAGGACAAGGGCGAGTAAAAGGCGGGGATGAAGATGGAGAAGGGGAGAAGGCGAGTAGGGAAGGAGGCTGGAGGGGCTAAGGCAACGGATTCGGAGGAGGCATTGACCAAAGCTCTTTCTTAATTTTATGGGTGGTGGTGCATGGCCGTTCTTAGTTGGTGGAGCAATTTATCCGGTTAATTCGTTAATGAACGAGACCTCGGCCTGCTAACTAGCTATACGGGGGTGACCCTCCGCGGCTAGCTTCTTAGAGGGACTATGGCCTTCCGGGCCAAGGACGTTTGAGGCAATAACGTGTCCGTGATGCCCTTAGATGTTCTAAGCCACACGCGTGCTACACCGATGTATTCAACGAGTCTATAGCCTTGGTCAATAGGCCGGGTAATCTTTTAAATTTCATCATGATGGGGATAGATCATTGCAATTGTTGGTCTTCAATGAGGAATTCCTAGAAATCATGAGTCATCGGTTCGTGTTGACTATGTCCCTTCCCTTTTACACAACGCCCGTCGCTCCTACCGATTGAATGGTCCAGTGAAGTGTTTGGATCGCAATGACGTGGGCGGTTCGCCACCGGCGATGTCACGAGAAGTCCGTTGAACCTTATCACTTAGAGGAAGGAGAAGTCGTAACAAGGTTTTCGTAGGTGAACCTGCGAAGGATCATTATCAAAACTTGTCCGGCGAACGAGCCGTGAACTTGTGGCCGAGCATGCTAGGGCCGCAGGGGGCTCTTGCCCTCTGCGTCCTCGAGGTCGCGGATGGGTGCATCCGCACTCGATGCGGCTCGAAAACAAACCCCGACACGAGAAGCACCAAGGAACTAGAGTACAAAGAGCATGCCTTTGTCGTTGAAGGGTGCTCTAGGGATGCGTCTCCAATTCGCGATAAGCTAAACGACTCTCGGTAACGCATATCTCGGCTCTTGCATCGATGAAGAATGTAGCAAAATTCGATACTTGGTGTGAATTGTAGAATCCTATGAGCCATCAAGTTTTTGAATGCAAGTTGCGCCCGAGGCCTCATGGATGAGGGCACGTCTACCCGGGTGTCACGCATCGTCGCCCCTAAACCTCTCTCGGCTAACGAGGGCAAGGGGCGGATACCGATCTTCGACGTGTGCTTTCACTCGTTGTTAGCCCAAAATTGAGTCCTCGACGATGGTTGCCACGAGAGCGGTGGTTGAGAGAACCCTTGCAAGCGGTCGTGCGCATGCCCTATTGCACTTTGGGATATCCAAACCCTCGAGCATCATCGGCTTTGCTAGGATGCTCTCGCCGCGACCCCGGGTCGGGTGGGACTACCCGCCGAGTTTAAGCATATCAAGAAGCGGAGGAAAAGAAACTTGTAAGGATTCCTTTAGTAACGACGAGCGAACCGGGAGGTGCCCATCTTGAGAATCGAGCACCCGTGGTGTTTGAATTGTAGTTTGGAGAAGCATCCTCGGCGACGAACCGAGCCTAAGTCCCCCGGAAGGGGGCACCGGAGAGGGTGAGTAGCCCCATCGTGGCTGGACCCTATTGTACCACGAGGCACTCGTCTACGAGTCGGGTTGTTTCGGAATGCGGCCCCAATCGAGCGATAAATTCCATCCAAGGCTAAATACGGGCGAGAGATCGATAGCAAACAAGTACCACGAGGGAAAGATGAAAAGGAATTTGAAAAGAGAGTCAAATAGTGCTTGAAATTGTCGGGAGGGAAGTGGATGGGAGCCGACAATGCACCCGGTCGGATATGGAACGGTGCTAGTCGGTCCGCCAATCGGCTCGGGGCATGGACCGATGCGGATTGTCATGATGGCCCAAGCTCGAGCTTTTAAAACACTTATCGAGATGCTATCATCATAATTGTGGATTGCAACACACATCGTCCCGGCGTGCCTCGGCACTAGCGTGTTCCAAGCATCGGTCCGTGGGCTCCCCATTTGTCCCCTCTTGAAACACCGACCAAGGAGTCCGACATGTGTGCGAGTCAATGGTCGAGTAAACCCGTAAGGCGCAAGGAAGCTAATTGGCGGGATCCCATTAAGGGTTGAACCACCGACCGACCTTGATCTTCCGAGAAGGGTTCGAGTGAGAGCATGCTTGTCGGGACCCAAAAGATGGTGAACTATGCTTGAGCGGGGTGAAGCCGAGGAAACTCTAGTGGAGGCCCGCAGCAATACCGATGTGCAAATCATTCATCCGACTTGGGTATAGGGGCAAAAGACTAATCGAACCGTCTAGTAGTTGGTTCCCTCCGAAGTTTCCCTTAGGATAGCTAGAGCTTAGCGTGAGTTCTATTGGGTAAAGCCAATGATTAGAGGCATCGTGGCCGCAACACCCTCGACCTATTCTCAAACTTTAAATAGGTAGGACGATGCGGTCGCTTCATTGAGCCGTGCCATAGAATCGAGAGCTCTAAGTGGGCCATTTTTGGTAAGTAGAGCCGGTGATGTGGGATGAACCAAAAGTTGGTTTACGGTGCCCAACTCGTGCGCTAACCTAGAACCCACAAAGGGTGTTGGTCGATTAAGACGACGGGACGATGGTCATCGAAGTTGAAATCCGCTAAGGAGTGTGTAACAACTCACCTACTAAATCAACTAGCCTCGAAAATGGATGGCGCTAAAGCGCGCGACCTATATCCGGTCATCGAGGTAAGCGCCGAGCCCCGATGAGTAAGAGGGCACAACGATCATCGCAAAACCCAAGGCACGAGCTTGGGTGGAGCGATCGTTAATGCGAGATCTTGATGGTAGTAGCAAATATTCAAATGAGAAGTTTGAAGGCCGAAGAGGGAAAAGGTTCCATGTGAATGACACTTACACATGGGTTAGTCGATCCTAAGAGATAGGGAAGCTCATCCGACGGTTCGTTCACGTACGAGCTTCGAAAGGGAATCGGGTTAAAATTCCTAAACCGGGATGTGGCGGCCGATGGCAATGTTAGGGAGTTCGAAGACGTCGATGGGGGCCTCGGGAAGAGTTATCTTTTCTGTTTAACAGCCCGCCCACCCTGGAAACGACTTAGTCGGAGGTAGGGTCCAGCGGCTGGAAGAGCATCGCACGTCGCGTGGTGTCCGGTGCACCCCGGCGGCCCTTGAAAATCCGGAGGATCGAGTGCCTCCCATGCCCGGTCGTACTCATAACCGCATCGGGTCTCCAAGGTGAACAGCCTCTAGTCGATGGAACAATGTAGGCAAGGAGGTAGACAAAATGGATCCGTAACCTCGGGAAAAGGATTGGCTCGAGGGCTGGGCTCGGGGTCCCGGTCTTGAACCCGTTGGCTGTCGGCGGACCGCTCGAGCCGCTCCAATGGCGAGAGCACGGCCGTCGCGTGTCGGGCGGGGAAGAACCGGGAACGGCCCCTCGGGGGCCTTCCTCGGGCGTCAAACAGTCGACTCGGAATTGGTACGAACAAGGGGAATCCGACCGTTTAATTAAAACAAAGCATTATGATGGTCCTTGCGAATGCTCACACAATGCGTTTTCCGCCCGAGTGCTCGAACGTCAAAGTGAGGAAATTCAACCAAGCACGAGTAAATGGCGGGAGTAACTATGAGTCTCTTAAGGTAGCCAAATGCCTCATCATCTAATTAGTGATGCACATGAATGGATTAACGAGATTCCCACTCGTCCCTATCTACTATCCAAGCAAAACCACAGCCAAGGGAATGGGCTTGGCGGAATCAACGGGGAAAGAAGACCTTGTTGAGCTTGACTCTAGTCCAACTTTGTGAAATGACTTGAGAGGTGTAGAATAACTGGGAGCTTCGGTGAAGGTGAAATACCACTACTTTTAACGTTATTTTACTTATTCCGTGAATTGGAGGCGAGGCGCGGCCCTCTTTTTGGACCCAAGGCCGCTTCGGCTGGCCGATCCGGGTGAAAGATATTGTCGAGTAGGGAGTTTAGTCGGGGTGGCACATCCGTTAAAAGATAACGCGGGTGTCCTAAGATGAGCTCAACGAGAATAGAAATCTCATGTGGAATAAAAGGGTAAAAGCTCGTTTGATTCTGATTTCCAATACAAATACGAACCGTGAAAGTGTGGCATATCGATCCTTTAGAGCTTCGAAATTTGAAGCTAGAGGTGTCGGAAAAGTTACCACGGGGATAACTGGCTTGTGGCGGCCAAGCGTTCATAGCGACGTTGCTTTTTGATCCTTCGATGTCGGCTCTTCCCATCATTGTGAAGCGGAATTCACCAAGTGTTGGATTGTTCACCCAACAATAGGGAACGCGATGCTGGGTTTAGATCATCGTGAGACAGAGTTAGTTTTACCCTACTGATGATAGCGTCGTAATAGTAATCCAACCTAGTACGAGAGGAACTGTTGATTTGCACAATTGGTCGTTGGGCTTGGTTGAAAAGCCGATGGCACGAAGCTACCGTGTGCTCGGATTATGACCGAACGCCTCTAAGTCAGAATCCGAGCTAGATGCGATGTGTGTGCTCGTCATTCGATTGTCGATCGATAGTAGGGGCCTAGTGGCCTTAGAGGCACGTGCTCGTTGGCCAAAGCCCTCGTGACGAACGAGCTATGTGGGGCCGTCTTGAAGTACAATTCCCATCAAGCGATGGGTAAAATCCTTTGCGGATGACTTAAATATGCGATGGGTTGTTGTAAGCGGTAGAGTGGCCTTACTACCACATCCACTAAGATTCAGCCCTACGTCGCTCCGATTCGTCCCCCCACGTCCCACCTCCCTTCGAGGGGCGTTGAGGCTGGGACATGTCCGGCGGGGCTCTAGGAAAATCCACGAGGAACGAGCAATAGATCGAAAAGACATTAGTCATCGGAGTATTATAATCATTCCAATTTTCAAAAGGCATTTTCCTTGTTTTTATTACTTAAGTTCTTTGTTTGTATGTCTATCATATCTATCACAAGACTTGTCAAGAGGGGGATGCCGGGCCAAATACACTTGTGAAAAAATCAAATCAATGAGAATGCTTTTTAAAGAAACCCTCTACTTCAATTGGTATTTTTCAAGAAATTAAAAACGCACCCATGATGCTTTCCACGTGTTCAAGTTCCAAGGGCGTTTTGGATACCGAGTCTCCGGAGAGCCACATCCCACGCTCGCGGAACTCCGGGATTCGTTTCACCCTAGACTAGAGTGATTTCAAGACCGAAGTACCGGGGGCAAGTCTCAAGAGTAAGGGAAGGACACGAAACTTCCCGAGTCCTAGGGGCATCTCCATGGCCTAAGGGATATGACCCATTTGAGACCCTTGAAAATAAATGTTTATAGCGCCAAAAGATAAGGGGCGAGCTCGTGAGGCATCCGGCTATGGGCCAACCGCCGAAGAGCAAGCCGAGCTATCGCCGGACCGGCCGTGCGAGCCAAGGGCATGTCATGGCGGCCGACGAGCAGGTGCATGGACGCATGAGAGTTGGCGGGCCCTGTGCACCACGGGAGGTCGGCCGGTAGGGGCTTGTCACGGGATGCAAGAGACTCGACATTTCGTAGTCCGATAAGAAAATTTCGTCTCTCTTAGACAAAAAGCATTCGATAATTCCATAACAATTTTATTGTCGTCCTCAAAAAAAGGGGCGATGTTTTAGGTTATTTTCTATTTTTTTCAATTTTTTGCATTTTAATAGACAAAAAAAAACATCAAAAAGCATTCCCCAAGACCTCGAAAAATTTTAGAAATTTTGAGAAATGGATTGTATTTTCTAAACGTGTGATCGAAATTTTAGCTTAAAATACAAAGAATTGAAATTCTTAGAGTGGGGGAGACTGCTAGGGACATTGTTGCATCTATCTCTACTAGAGCTGAAATTTTACATATCGCTCTATATGGAAGGCCCTCGATCCCTTTCAAATACCCCACGTGCGCGCCGGCGCATGCCCACGCTATATCATGCCCCATTCGCGAAACGAGTTTAGGCACTCGGAGCTAAGGGAGGGTAGGCCGGCGTAGGAGCCGAGCGGCGGGAGATGATGAGTGCGCGTTGGCGGGCATGTAGCGCCGGCTAGGCGCGCTCGCTCGCGGGCCCCTGCGTGTGCCTAGCACGCCCTCTCGCGGGACCCCTACGCATGCTAGGTGACCTCGCTCGCGAGCCTTAAGCGCGAGCCGGGCGCGCGGCCGCTCGCGAGCCCTTTGCGAACACCGGGCATGTGGGCGTGCGCACGTTGAATGGGCGGTGCGCTAAAGGAAGTGACGCACAACTGCCGCCGGGGAGCTAGGATCGGCCGTAGGGCTCGAGTTACGTAAAATTGCGCATTCCGGAATGAAAAACTGGACCCTTCACACAAAAATTATCCCACTAAATCAAAAACACTATTATTGGGCTCGCCAAAATTTTGGCATCGTTACTACTTATTTTCTATTTTTTTTATTTTCCGCAATTTTAAAGATAAAAAAATAGAAAATTATAATTCCCTATGTTGGAAAACTCGAAAATTTCCCGGAAAATAAATTGAATTTTTCCCGCCATGTGAACAAAATATTAGCTCAAAATAAAAAATATTGAATTTTTTAGAGTGGGGGTGACACCTCGGACCTAATAGTGTATACCCCTGCCGTAGCGTAAATTCCATATATTTCTCTATAGGGAAGCCAACAATCCCTTAAAAAAACATATGCGCACCCACCTAGGGCCCGGGGCCTTGGGGCCGTGGTGAATCATGCCGCATTCAAAAAATGAGTTTGGGCACTAGAGCCAAGAGGGGAAGGCTAATGGCGAAACCCGGCAACACGGTCCCATCGGGCATGTGCTCTTGTCGGCCCCAAACGCGAGCAAGGCACGCCAACTCGCGAGCCCCATGTGCGCCCGCTCGCAGCCCCTCGTGGACGTTGGGCGTGGAAGCTCTCATGCCCCCGCGGGATGGCTCACGGACCCCCGGGCGCCGCTCGCGGAACCCTTGCGGCCGGTATGCATGCCCCCTACGGGCCGGCTCGCATGCCCCCTGCGGGCCGGCTCGCATGCCCCCTACGGGTTGGATGGCATGCCCTCCATGGGCCGGCTCCCGGACCCCATGCCGCCTCACTTGCACTCGCTCGCATGCCCCCGGCGGGCCGGCTCGCGGACCCACCGCTCGCCAGCTTGTAGACCCCCTACCGGGCCGGCTCACGGACCCTCCGTTGCCTTGCTCGCAATCCCCTTGTGAGCTAGCTCGCATACCCCCGCTTCCTCGCTTGTGTCCGCTCGCATCCCCTACGGGGTGGCTCCCAAACCCTCGCTACCTCGCTCGCATGCCCCATGCAGGTCGGCTAGCGGACCTCCCGCTTCCTCCCTCACGCCCGCTCATATGCCCCCTATAGGCTTGCTCGCATGCCCCTTGCGGGCCGGCTCACGGACCCCCGCTACCTCGCTCGTGCCTCGCTCGTCCGCCCCTTGTGGGCTACCTCGCGGACCCCTTACGCGCTCGCTCGCATGCCCCTCGCCGCCTCGCTCACACCCGCTCGCATGCCCCCGCGGGCCGGCTCACTAACCCCTTTCTTCCTCGCTCGCATGCCCCTCACGGGCCGGCTCGGAGACCCCCGCTAGCTTGCTCGCGCCCGCTCGCATGCGCCCCTGCGCAGCCCGCTCGCACACCCCCGCGCGCCCGCTCGCATACCCCCGTGGGCTGGCCGGGGACCCTATGCTCTCCCGCTCGTAGCCCCTCGAGCACGATGGGCACACTCGGATCGCATACCCCTTGCGCGTCCGCTCGCCGACACCTACGGGTTGGCCCGCATGCCCCCTCCGGCCGGGTTCGCGGACCCCTACGGGCATGCTCCCATTCCCGCCGTGGGCTGGCTCGCGGACCCCTGCCGCCTTTGTCGCGCCTCGCTAGCATGCCCTCCGAGGGCCGGCTCGCAAGCCCCCCGCCGCCTCGCTCGTATGCCCCCGGCGGGATCGCTCGCGGACCCCTTACGCGCTCGCTCGCATGCCCCCGTGCGAGCCGGCTCGCGGACCCCCTGCGAGCTAGCTCGCGAGGCCCTATGTTCTCCCGCTCGCGGCCCCCGAGCACGATGGGCGTGCCGGCTCGCAAGACTCCTACGTGCGTTAGCTATCCCGAGTGCGCCAAAAGAGGTTAGAAGCAACTTATGCCGGGCGGATGGGGTGGCTGCCGAGCTTGGTTTTTGTCAAATTTCTATTTTTTGACTTGAAAATTCATCCCTTTCAAACAAAAACCTTCCCAATAATTCTAAAATGTTATTATTGTGCTCCCTCACATTTTTTGGATCGTTCCGGCTTGAAATTCGCATATTACTCTATAGGGGGTAGTTGCACGCTCGTCCATGGGTGCCGACCATGGGTCCTAGGGCGAGTCCTAGGGCGGGAGCATTGTGGGTGCTCGTCTTGGCTCTCATTCTTTGTGGTGTTGCTCATGTGCTTGGGTCGGTGAATCCCCTCCGACCACTTTCTTCGGCGACTCCCTTCGGTGACCCTCGGATTTTTTCTACGCGACCTTTTCGTGGGTTTTTTGTACCGTTCTTTTGCCAATTGGTGGGCCAGCGATTGTGGGTGTTTTATTTGCTTTTGGCAAGCACGCGGTTGGTTTTTGTTGTTGCAATGGCAAGTTAAAAAGGTGGTCGGGTTGAAGCTACTCGGGATGTTGCGTCGGGCTTGGGAATTCCAATGAGAGA
This sequence comes from Dovyalis caffra, assembly GCA_963924115.1. NCBI lineage: Eukaryota > Viridiplantae > Streptophyta > Magnoliopsida > Malpighiales > Salicaceae > Dovyalis > Dovyalis caffra. The sequence goes on from CAWUPB010000113.1 coordinate 371,548, forward strand.
TTTATGCAAGCGCTTATAGGGTATTAAGTTGTTTTGCTTATGTCAACGTATAGGCTCCCCACGGAATCATTGAGCCTTTTTCATGATGATATCTCCACGGCCGAGGCTCGCCCATCGGATTTTTGAGTCGAGTGGCAAATGCGTGTGTGAAGGTGGCCGATCCGATGCCCTAGTCGAACATAGCGACGGGCTTGGGGATTCCAAGGAGAGCTTTACGCTAGTGCTTGCATAGCATTACGTTGTCGTGCTTGTGCCAAAGTGTGCACTCTCCCCACAATCCCTCACCCTTAGTCGTGATCATTCCCCGATAGCCAAGGCCCGGGCTTCGGCATTTTACACCGAGTGTCAAAGGTCGGTACGCGGTGGTCACTCCGATGCTAGTCATGACGTAACGATGGGCTTAGGGATTCCAACGAGAACTTTAGGCTAGTGCTTGCATGCCATTAAGTTGTTGTGCTTGTGCTAATGCATGGTCTCTTCGTGTAATCCCCAAGGCCTTCGTTGCGATCGTATCCTCACGGCCAAGGCTTACGCATTGGCGTTTTGAGCCGAGTTACAAAGGTGGGTTCGCGAGTGGCCTCGTCCGACGCTACTGGGACGTAGGGACTAGCTTGGGGATTCCAACAAGAGCTTTATGCTAATGCTTGCATGGCATTGAGTTGTTGTGCTTGTGTCGACGCACACGCTCTCGCGTAATGCCCAAGGCCTTCGTCGTGATTATAGCCGGACGCACCGAGGCACGGGCATCGGTGTTTCGAGCGGAGTGGCAAAGGTGGGCGTGCGGGTGTCCGGTCCGATGCCGGCCGGTTGGGACGTAAAGACGAGCTTGGGGATTCCAATGAGAGCTTAACGTAAGTGCTTGCATGGCATTAAGTTGTCGTGCTTGTGCCGGCGCATGCGATCTCCCTTGCAATCCCTTGGCCTGTGCCGTGATCGTATCCCGACGGCCAAGGCTTGGGCTTCGGCATCCTAGCCGTGGTAGGTGTCCCTTTTTTCAAATGTCTCCATCTTGTCCCTTCCAACTTTACTGATCGTCCCTTTGAAATCTTTCACGTCCGGCGGTGCGAGCTTTGATCTTGTTTCGAGTGTTTCCATTTTGCTCTTTTGGGCCGTGGTTAGCTCTTTGGGATCAATCTCATGCGTACGCGATGGCGCATAAGCGGTCGTTGGGTCTGTCCGTGTTGACGTGCTCGTGCTAGTGCACCGAACCGTTGGCATGCGATCCTTGTCATATATGGCCTAAGAGCACTGTAGGGCCTTTGCGGTGATGAGGGGTTCCTGTGTCGCGTACCCTTTGTGGTGGAATTAGAATTTGATGATGTCCCTCTCTGCTTTGTGCCTCCTCTAAGTGTGCACGGTGGATCTTTGCTCGCGGCGCTTGTGTTCAAATTGAGCGGGCTTCCATCGAATTCGCCCCCTGCGACTCGCTCGTGCTTTCGGATGTAGAATTTGTTGCTTGTGTAGGGTTCTCCAGCCTCGCAATAGCCCCGTTCGAGTGATCTTTGCTTGATAAGAATGACCTTTACGCCCGACTTGTCCCTTCATATCTTTGATGTTGGGGAATGTTTGGGTTGCGGTGTCGTAAAGGAATGCTACTTGGTTGATCCCGCTAGTAGTCATATGCTTGTCTCAAAGATTAAGCCATACATGTGTAAGTATGAACTAATTCGGATCGTGAAACTGTGAATGGCTCATTAAATCAATTATAGTTTCTTTGATGGTATTTGCTACTCGAATAACCATAGTAATTCTATAGCTAATACGTGCAACAAATGTCAACTTACGAAAGGGATGCATTTATTAGATAGAAGGTCGATGCGAGCTCTACCATTACTCCGATGATTCATGATAACTTGACGGATTGCACGGCCATCGTGTCGGTGACGAATCATTCAAATTTCTGCCCTATCAACTTTCGATGGTAGGATAGAGGCCTACCATGGTGGTGACGGGTGATGGGGAATTAGGGTTCGATTTCGGAGAGGGAGCCCGAGAAATGGCTACCACATCTAAGGAAGGCAACAAGCGCGCAAATTACCCAATCCCGACATAGGGAGGTAGTGACAATAAATAACCATACCGAGCTCTTCGAGTTTGGTAATTGGAATGAGTACAATCTAAATCCCTTAACGAGCATCCATTGGAGGGTAAGTCCGGTGCCGATAGTGGCGGTAATTTTAGCTCCAATAGCGTATATTTAAGTTGTTGCGGTTATAAAGCTCATAGTTAGACTTTGGGTTAGGTCGGTCGGTCCACCTCGGGTGTGCATCGGTCACCTTGTCCCTTCTACCGGTGATGCACTCCTAGCCTTAACGGCCGGGTCGTGCCTCCGGTGCTTGTTACTTTGAAGAAATTAGAGTGCTGAAAGCAAGCCTATGCTCCGGATACATTAGCATGGGATAGCATCATAGGATTTCGATCCTATTGTGTTAGCCTTCGGGATCGGAGTAATGATTAACGGGGACAGTCGGGGCATTCGTATTTCATAGTTAGAGGTGAAATTCTTAGATTTATGAAAGATGAACAATCGCAAAAGCATTTGCCAATGATGTTTTCATTAATCAAGAGTGAAAGTTAGGGGCTCGAAGACGACCGAATACCGTCCTAGTCTTAACCATAAACGATGTCGACCGGGGATTGGCGGATGTTCTTCTAGGACTCTGCCAGCACCTTATGAGAAATCAAAGTTTTTGGGCTCCGGGGGAGTATGGTTGCAAGGGTAAAACTTAAAGGAATTGACGAAAGGGCACCACCGGGAGTGGAGCCTGCAGCTTAATTTGACTCAACAAGGGGAAGCTTACCGGGTCCGGATATAGTAATGATTGACAGATTGAGAGCTCTTTCTCTTTTTTTTTGATTTAAATGTAAGTATATAAATCAAAGGTGTAACCAGCTGGAGAACTAGCAAGAGTAACATATACGGGATTTACAAAAATTAGGAACAAACTCCCAAAGAAATAGAACCGAGCTATATCTAGATGGTTGCTCAAGGAATCAAAATAGCGAGAGATTCCAAGAAGAAGCAAACAAGAAACTAATAGAGGCTAGCTGGAACCATGTACAAAAGCTCAACGAGCATACAAAAACTTTACTGAGAAAGCAAAAATCAAAACTAACGAGTTTACAAAATCGAGTATGAGTACGGTAGAAAGGCATAAACCGAGTAGAGTCGGCGACAGATGGGGCATGCGGATACCCGAATGAGGAGGGTAGCCAAGTATTAGCTATTAGCACGAGTAGAAACGGGAACCTACGGTAAGCGAGCATCAACAAACTAGCGGAGAGCCAACGAGGGGCTAAATAGAAGGCTTAACCATGTGGCGGGACCAAAAACGAACCAAGAGACCTTTCTCGTCGGCTAGGCTCGCCTAAGTAGATGCCTGGAAGGCGCTAACAACGAGAGGAGAGCGAGATAGATCCCAAAGCGACCTCTTGGTCAAACCCCTCTTTCCAAGAGCGAGAAACCAACAAGAACGAAGCTATGGGCATGCAAATGGAGGGACTACTAACGAGACTTGAATAAAGAGCACCCCGAAAGTCGAAGAAAACCGGACACGAGTGACCACCCAAACAATTCACAAAACTTAGAGATACATGTAGATGGGGGAGCAAAAGATGTAGGGTAGAGCGAGTAGCACATGGTAGAAGCGCTTATCGACGATCGGATACGGGAATGATCGAGCCGGAGCGACCATAGTAGAGAACCATATATTTAGGTAACAAAACCCATTGAAGACAAACAATAACATAATCCAAGAGCGGGAATACACAACAAGTTAGTCGAGGTAGGCCCAAACACAGGGCGGTCGATAGAGGAAAAGCTCATGAATCCAAAGCAACCGGGAACCCTGGGGGCCGCTATCGGACTTGAAGCAAGGGCGGATCGAGAGCTGAAGAAAACCGAAGCAAAAGACCTCCCACACCTATAACCGGACCCGAGGAAACCGAATTGAACCGGGCCTAACTCATGAAGGTGGAGAAACATGGATTAGTGGATCTACCGAGCAAGGCCAAAAACCCAACCGGAATGAACTCGGACCAAGCTACACCAAGCAGCTCTACACCGACAAACTAAGATATACAAGCAAATACAAAAGAAATACATGGGAATAGATTCCGAAACAAAACTAGCAAAAGCTAGGAAAAGAGAGAAGATATGTGAAGCATCTACAAATTGGAAGATGCGAGAGAAAACCTCGTAACATCAATTATCCAAGCCTAATCTACCATGTATAATGAGAAATCAGCTGCGATAAGGAAGGCTGAATAGAATCATTAAGGTAACTTAGCATGTAAAATAAAATGGATGCAACCACTAAAGGGAGGACAGAATGGAGTGCTGAAACAACTCTAACCAATCTACGAAAAAAGGCTAGGCTCGGCTTTAACAACTTAGTAACGAGCCCAACTCTAGGACGGAAAAGCGTAAGCTCGAGGCTAAGAGACCGAAGCAACCAGAGAGCTTGGTAGAGCCGCAATGGAGACCTAGAAGGCCGAAGCGGGAGATCCCCAAGAGACGACCAGGTAGAGCGAGAGGAGACCGCGAGCTAACCGGCTAAGTAGAAGACAGTACCTAGCCCACAAGTAGAGAAGACCGCAGAGCGGACTGGACGACGGAACGGAATTTAGCACACATGTAGGAGGAGGTGGTCCGATTCATGTAAAAGAGGATCCGAAATTTCCGAAACACCTTGTCAACCAAGTTTGACGAGACTTCAAAGACTCTCCTGTTTCTTTCCTCCCGGATGACATAAATTGTTATACTAAGGGCCACCCTTGGCATCCTTGCTTCAAGATTGTTATGACGACAAAGACCCCGAATAGCACTATTAAGTGTTTTCATTCCTCTTTGGATTCTTAGCCATTGTTTAATTTTCAGCCATAGAAGCGATCGACTGTGTACAAGAAAAGAACAAATGGTTATGTGACTCGTTAGCTTGGTTACAAAGAAGGCATGCTTCACTTGGAAGGAAGAAACCGTAGGCGGTCTTTAGTTTTTAAGGCACCCCTAGTATCAAGCCAAAGGATAAAAGCATGGCGAGGCAAGGACCGGGATTCCTAAATCACCAAACCCCAGACACTCGAAATCCTTAGTTGGCGAAGCCGAGAGTACACAACGAAAAGAAACCGCCCTTAGTTGAGTGCCACCGATTGAGCTCCCTAATAACCGCATATGTGTGAGCATATTTCACAATAAGTAGGTCTTTCAAATCTATAATAGCTTTCCACAATGGCGATACATTTTGTTGGGCTTCCACATCCCATACCTGGTTGTCTTGCAAGTAGAAATGGTGGATCCATCTGATCCAAATGGAGTCATCTTTGAGGTGGATGTCCTAAAGCCTCCGAGCTATGAAACTTCGATTTCTCACTTTGATGTCAAAGAGGCCTAGGCCACCTTCTAATTTAGAGAGACAAAGGGTTTTCCAAGCCACCAAGGTCGAGGAGCTCCTGTTAATATCACCGATCCATAAAACATTGCGACACATACTAGTGATATAAGCAATAACCACCTGCAGTATAGGAAATATAGCTAACCGGAATTGGATCATGCCGAAGAGGATCGACCTTAGTAACTTCAACTCGCTCGCATAGGTTAAGTGTTTACCCATCCAGCTTCTGAATTGTAGATTCAAGACCGTGAAGTAGGGAGCAAACTAACTAGCAATCAAGTAGTGAGGACTTAGAGGGACACCCAAGCATTTGAATAGGAAAGAGCCCTCACCGAAACTAGTTTCTTGGAGAATAGAGTTCTTCAAATCAGCCCTCACCCCTTTAAAGAAAATCAAGGATTTGGCCACGTTGATGTCTAGGCTAGAAGTTTCGCTAAAGAGAGAGAGCTAGGCTGGACAAAATCTTGATAGAAGGAATATCCTCGCGGCAAAGCAACGGGACATCATTTGCGAAAGCAAGGTGGGTGATGGCATGGATCTCGCATTTAGGGTGAAAGTGGAAACTGGAGCTTCGGTGGCAACTCGAATAAGCCGAGAGAAATATTCCATGCAAGCAACAAAAAGGTAAGGAGAAAGAGGCTCCCCTTGCCTAACTCTTGCTTTACCTTGGAAGAACCCAAACATGTGCCCATTGACTGTTATGGAATTGGAGGCGGACTCCACACATGCACAAATCCAACCAACAAATTTGACCGGAAAGCCCAACCGTAAAAGAAGCTATTTCAAAAACCCCCATTGTACCGAGTCAAAGGCCTTACAAAAGTCAATCTTCATTAGGCACTTAGGAGAGGCTCTCTTCCAACCATACATGTGAAGAAGTTCTCGAACCAAGCGAGATATTATCCGACATTTTTCTACCTTCCAAGAAGGCATTCTACGAGAGGGCTAACAATATCCTTAAGGACCCGAGATATCGAGAGGAAAGAATTTTGGAGATCACCTTATAGACTACGTTGCGGTAGGCAATAGGCCGAAGTCACAAGGCAAAGTAGCATTGGCTTTCTTTGGTATGAGAGCTAATATTGAATGGATGACCTGTTTCAAGAGCTTTCCGGATCAAAAGAAGTCCCGGATTGCTTGCACAAAAATCATTCTCGATAATATCCCAAGCCTCGCTTAAAGAAGAATGAAGAAAACCCATCGGGACCCGATGCTTTATCATTGTCAATACTAAAAAGTGCCTTATTGATGGTATTCTCTAAGACCCGGGCAAGTAACATGTCATGGTCGTCTCAGTTGAAGCGAGGCCCACTAGCAATAATATTCGGATCAAGGGGGTATTTGACTTTGCGATACCTAAGAGGTTTTGATAAAAATTGACAAACTCCTCTCCCACTTCATTAATTGAGGAAGTAAGTCGCCCATCCGGTCTCATAAGAGCCGCAATGTGATTGGTTTTGTGCTTCGATTCATAAGACCATGAAAAAAGCTTGTTCCTTTATCATAATCTTTGAGGAACTTGTATTTTAATTTTTGGCCAAAATACATCTTCTCCGAAGTCTTGAGATTAACCGGATTAAGCCCGAGCCTCTTCTCATTCTTGCTAAGCTCAAGGTTATCCCTATCATTCTAAAGATCAACCCGGAGTTCGGCTAATTCAACTTCGGCCCTAGCAACTCTGTGGGAGATGTGGTCGAAATGGAGTTTGTTCGAGCAGCTTCAAGGGAGCCTTTAGGGTTTGAAGCTTTCAACAAAGCACATACATGGGTGTACCTCCGATTTTAGTAGCCCAACTATCAACCACGGTGTTATGAAAGTCCGCATGGGATGCCCACATGTTGAAGAATTTAAAGCTCCGATTTCCAAGCCGAGTGTGGGAGCCTAAGGTTACCGATACTAAAGCATGGTCGGAAAAAACTCCTAGGGGATCAAAATGAATATGAGCAAGAAGCCGAGTGGAGGACCAAAGAGGGTTAGCTAAGACTCGTCAATTTTATTCCAAACATCCGCCCCATTCCAAGTGAAATGACTCCCCGTATAGTTAAGGTCGGATAGGCCGAGATCGGAGCAATAAGTTTTAAAGTCCCGAGTCTCGTAGTTGGAAATGACAATACCATTATGCTTATACTGCTTGTGAGAAAATCGAATTAAAATCCCTCGGTATGAGCTAAGGATGATTCGATTGCCATCGATGGAGATCCGTCCACAATTCTCTTCTAGCAATAATAGAGTGTAATCCATAAACAAAAGTTGTATGAAAAGAAATTTGCTATACAAGATCAGTGAGTCTAACATTTAGACCTTGAATAGAGACATTTAGCATTTTAACCATGACAATTTTGGAATTCCAAAAAAGAACAATACGAGCATTACCGCAACCATAGCATTAGACATGTAGCCCCAATGTTTGAGCTGGAGCTTGTGCATATGACAAGCTTTACTAAACCGAGCTTTGTTTCCACAAGTGCACAAATGTCTACCTTTTTTTCTTCATGAGATGAAATGTTTCATGCTATTTCAAAGGGCTATTGAGCCCTCCGACATTCCAACTTAAAATGATCATAGTTGAGTTGAAGAGGCCGAGCCCCTTCGACCCCCACTTCTACCTCGCGTAGCTCTCTGGTGGCGACCGCCTCGTCACAATTTTCATGGGAACTCGTGTCTCATGTTTGATTAGGGGTATCGTAGGTGTGTCCCCTAGGGAGACAAGAGCGATGAGGACATTCGGTTTCCTTATAGTTACCATCCCTTGCTCGATAAGCCCTCAATCTACTATTGGTTCTCCTATCCATAACTATTCCCGCACTAACTCGTCTCTCGCTCTGTCCGGAGAGATATTCACAAGCATAACCCGATATGACCTTCCCCAACTTCCTAATTTTGAAGAATGGTTAGCCCGGCCTTTTGGTTACACAGTCCACTCTTAGCTCTTTTGCTGCTCGCCGATCATGTCCGGCGGAGGCTCGAGTGGCCCGAGTCGGTGTGTGGCTCCTACCCCGATTCGGAATTGAGCGGTATGATTTTCCCTTTATTAGTACCCTTGCATGAGTGTTTATGTCTATGCATTGTCTCCCATTCCTTGGAAGCATCCGCTACTTCAAGAAGCATAGGGTCAATATACATTTGGGCTTCGATATGGCAAGCATTGGCGGAATCATCCACTTGCTCGGAACACATTGGACTTGGCTTGTCCGCCTACGGCTTCACTGCCATTTGTGGTGTCTTTAGTCAAATCCCGAATAGTCCGATTTTTGCACGCATTTGTGGAGTGGCCAAGAATATGACATTTTTTACGAGTGTATTAGGAGAGTCTCATACACTACCGGTTATAAGAGGGCGAGTGTCGTTTGGTAATAATATGTTGACAATCCGAGGCGAGTCTCCATAATATTCGGCTCTACCGAGTACTACAGCATAGGAGAGATGATCCATTGAGGCGATTAATCTGTCACATTGGATTGGTTTGCCAAGCATACTTGCACATAGGAGAGACGATCCATTGAGGCGATTAATCTGTCACATTGGATTGGTTTGCCAAGCATACTTGCAATCTTTGACAAACACGGAGATGACCAGCATTTTAATGGCGGGTTTGGAAACTTGACCCAAACGGGGACGAGTGGCCATTTCAAGCAATGGAGAAATCAAAGTATTCAGCCGTTGGTCTCAAAATCAAAGCTTGCCCATAAATTAGATAGGGTCCCCCATTAAGCACCGAGACCTTTTCTTCGCAGATTGGAATTTATAAATTAGCCATCCGGATTCATGAAGCTGTTAGAGTAGCAGCGCATTTCCGAGTATCCTTTATGATTCCATTTAGGGCACGGTAACTCGGATTTCTACCAGCAACATATCCCACTAGGCGGGATTTCCAAAACTCACATTCGATGTCATCATTAAGTAGAATGAATTGTTTCGATTGAGTGATAGTAGAAAAATGAGATAATTTAGGACACAAGGTTGGGTTTCGAGTTACTTACAAACAAGTCTCTCCACTTGCTAGTTGGAGGAGGAGGAGATACGGTTATCCTTGCTTTGGATGCTTCACAATCGTGAGCCCCTATTTCGGTTGTTGTTGTCTTTGGCAATGGGGACAAAGGTAGGGTAACTTCTATAGGCAAGTTTGGGCCGGGGGACATGGAGAGTTACAATGCGACCAAGAGCCTATGGCAATTTGGCGGGTATTGGTTGCTTCCCCGGAATCCAAAATAGGCGATGCTATTTTGAAGAAATGGGATTAAGACCTATGCGGTCCTTTTAAATCGGAATGGCCCACCTCCTCTTCACTCGAACTCATCCTCCTACGAGCGAGTCCTCAACCTCAACAGATTGATGACCGAAGCTAGGGCTTGGGATTGGTTAAGGGTAGATTTGGAGGGGATATCCCTTTTGCGATCTAGGGTTTTGGGTAACTAGGGAGAGAGGGGGATGGATTCCTTCGGAGGATGGACCGATGAGGCTAGGGCTTCTAGGGCAATGATAGGGTAATCGGAATCTTTTCGTATAGCATCCTTAGGAGTTGTGGTCGTGGATTTTCATTTCTTCTTTGCCATTAGGGAAAAGAACCCGAATGTCGTGGAGAGAGAAAATAGTGGGTGGAGAAAGTTTTTTGGTAAACTAAAAAGAGAAGGACAAAGAAAATGGAACGGGAATAAGAAATTATACCATGGAAAATGGAAGCGAGTCGTATTAAAGCTTTTCAAACGAAAGCAAGGCGGATCCGGAGGGAAAGAGCTCCATGGAAGGAGGAGAGAGTCTCTCTCTTCTTTCTCACCCTAGGCTTGCTCTTACTTGCGAGAGCTCTTTTTTTATTTAAATATAAGTATATAAATCAAAGGTGAAACCAAGTGGGGAACCAACAAGAGTAACATATACATGATTTACAAAAATTAGGAACATGCTCCCAAAGAAACCGAACTAGAGCTATATCTAGATGGTTGTTCAAGGAATCAAACTAGCAGAGATTCCAAGAAAAAGCAAACAGAAACTAGTAGAAGCTAGCTGGAACCATATACAAAAGCTCAACAACATACAAAAATTTAGCCGAGAAAGCAAAAATGAAGGAGAACTACCAATTTACAAAATCGGCTATGAGTATAGCCGAAAACAAAACCCGAGTAGAGGCGAGCAGGGAAAAGTTGGAGCGAGCAAAAGCTAAGATTAGGAAGGACGAGTCGAGAATCGGCTATTAGCACGACAGAAATAGGAACCTACGGGAGCAGACGGCGAGACCTCTATAGCCAACTAGGCCTGTCGAAGCAGGAGTCGGCCGGCGCTAACAGCAGAGGAAGCCAGACATAACCAAAAGCATCCTCTCGGTAAGAGGTAGACGCCGATGCTAGAGCTACACAAAACTAGCGGAATATAAGTGGCGGAATGATGACGAGTCTTGAAAACCTCATTAGCGGGCCTACCGAGCAAAAATAGATAAGTCCGGTGCAAATAGAAGCATGAGGTCATGGACTTGAGACCGGTGGTAAGGCCAACTAATAGCGCTCTCAAGTGAAGGTAGACGTCTAAACCGGGGAAAGATCTCGGACAAGGCGAGGAGGAGGCTAGGCCCGGCCTCAACTACTAAAGGGGAGGCTCGAACATAGTAGTAGACCAAGGCCGGTGAAGCCACTTAGACGGTGAGACGAAGCGGAGGAGAACCCGAACGGGAGGCCGAGATCGAGCAAACACAACAAGTCGGCCAATGCGAGCCCATACGGAGGCGAGACCACGGAGGCATTGATCCAAAAGCCAACCAACCGGGAAGCTCGCAACTGGACCGGCAGAAGGTGTAAGAAAAAATAAAAGCCAGCTCGAACATAAAATCAAAGCTATCCCACATACCGTAGGTGGGGGTCCGACTCATGAGAGTAGAAAACCATGAAAAAGAGAATTTGAAATTTACGAAGCACACTATCAATCGAAGCTGGATGAATCATCAAAGACATGCCCGTTACGTTCCTCCTAGATTACGTAGATTATGATACTTAGGGCAACCCACCTCATTTGCACTTTAAGATTGTTATGGTTGATGGAGAGGCATCGAAGGGCTCGATTGAGCATAGTCGGACCTCTTCTAATTCTAAGCCATTGCTTAATTTTCAACCATGGTGAAGTCTGTCCAATTACAAGAGAAAAACAAATGACCATGGGAATCGTTAGCTTGATGGCGAGAATAGGCATGCTTCACTGGAAGGGAGAAAGCAAAGATGGTCCATAGTTTTTAAGGCACCTCGAGATGTAAGCCATAGGATAAAGGAATGCCTCGATAAGGACCGGGGTTCCCAAGTCACACGGCTCCGATTCACTATATTCTCGAATGGTCTAAGCTTGGAATACGTTATACGGTATAAGCGTCCCTCACCCAAGTGCCACTGAGCTAGCTCTCTAATAGCTTCATCACTCGCCATTGTATTTCCCAACAAGCAAATCTTTCAAATCTATAATAGCTTTCCACAAGGGCGAAGCATTTCGATGGGCTTCCACGTCCCAAACCCGATGATCTTGTAAGTAGTAATGGTGAATCCAACGTATCCAAATGGAGTCCGCTTTTAAGTGAATGTCCCAAAGATGTTGAGCTATGAAACTTTGATTTCTCACTTTGATGTCAAAAAGGCCTAACTCGCCTTCTAATTGTGGAAGGCAAAGGCCTTTCCAAGCAACCAATGTAGAAGAACTCCTTCGCACATCTCCGATCCATAAGAAGTTACGACACATACCGGTGAGATTGCTAATAACCGTAGCGAGCATAGGAAAAACCGAGAGCCAAAATTGGATCTTTTCGTAGAGGACGGACTCGAGCGGCTCCAACCTCCCCGCATAGGATAGGTGCTTACCCATCCAACTCTAAATTACAAATTCCGAGTCGTGGAACGGAGGAGCAAACTAACTAGCGAGTAAGCGATGTGGGCTAAGAGGGACCCCTAAGTATTTGAAGGGGAAGGAGCCCTCACGGAACCCCGTTTCGTGGAGGATTGATTCTTTCAAGGCGTCACTCACCCCACCAAAGAAAATCAAGGACTTAGCCACGTTGATGGTAAGACCGCAGGTTCTACCGAAAAGAGAGAGCCGACTAGACAAAAGCCGGATAGAGGCTAAATCCCCATGGCGAGCCTCAACACATTCGTAAATACAAGGTGGGAGATGGCATGAAACCCACATTTTGGTGAAAGTCGAAGCTCGAGTTTCCGGTAGCTACCTAAAGTAAATGAGAGAAATATTCCATTCAAACCACAAAAAGATAAGGAGAGAGTGGGTCACCTTTCCCGACTCCCGCCGCCCCGGGAAGTACCCATACATGCCCCCGTTAACCAAAATGGAATAGGAAGCCGACTCCACATAAACTTTGATCCAATCAACAAATCTAATCGAGAAACCCAACCGTAAGAGAAGCCGAGCTTTCCAAACGACGAGTAAGTCGGATTTGGAGGGAAGGAGCTCTAAGGTGAGAGGAGAGCGTCTCTCTCATCCTCTCTCTCCTTGACTTTACTACTACTGAGAGCTCTTTCTTGATTCTATGGGTGGTGGTGCATGGCCGTTCTTAGTTGGTGAAGTGATTTGTCCGGTTAATTCCATTAACAAACGAGACCTTAGCCTCGCTAACTAGCTATATGGAGGTGACCCTCTGCGGCTAGCTTCTTAGAGGGACTATGGCCTTCCAGTGCTAAGGAAGTTTGAGGAAATAATAGGTCCGTGATGCCCTTAGATGTTACGGGCCGCATGCGCACTACAATGATGTATTCAATGAGTATATAGCCTTGGGCGATAGGCCCGGATAATCTTTGGAAATTTCATCATGATGGGGATAGATCATTGCAATTGTTGGTCTTCAATGTGGAATTCCTAGTAAGCGTGAGTCATCGGCTCGTGTTGACTACGTCCCTACCCTTTGTACACATCGCTCGTCACTCCTACCGATTGAATGGTCCGATAAAGTGTTCGGATCGCGACAACGTGGGTGGTTCACTACCGATGACATCACGAGAAGTCCATTGAACCTTATCATTTAGAGGAAGGAGAAGTCGTAACAAGGTTTCGTAGGTGAACTCGTGGAAGGATCGAAACCTACTAGGCGAACGACTTATGAACTTGTGGTCGAGCATGTTAGGGCCACAGGGGGCTCTTGCCCCTCGCATCCCTCGGGGCGACGAATGGGTGCATCCGCACCCGATGCAGCTCAAAAACAAACCCCAATGCTAGAAGCACCAAGGAACTAGAGCATGAAGAGCGCGCCCCGTCGGTGAAGGGTGCTATAGGGGTGCATCTCCAATTCGCGATAAGCTAAATGACTCTCGACAATGGATATCTCAGCTCTTGCATCAATGAAGAACGTAGCGAAATGTGATACTTGGTGTGAATTGCGGAATCCCATGAGCCATTGAGTTTTTGAATGAAAGTTGCACCCGAGGCCTCGTTACCGAGGGCACGTTTGCTTCGGTATCATGCATCGTCGCCCCCAAACCCCTCTCGGCTAACGAGGGCG
>CAWUPB010000114.1:0-32500 GCA_963924115.1 Dovyalis caffra
TGCCGCATTATCTTGAAAAACTAGAAAAGTATATTTTCACGGCTTAAACGTCATTTTTTTGCAAAAATACCCCCAAGTCATTGCCAAACGCAATGGGTTTTTATCATTAGCTCATTTGCCATCGAACTAGGTCTAAAACTGGTCAAAACTTAGTAGGCCATTTTTGGGTGAAAATCAACCTCGACTCATTGTCGCAATCGATGAATCTTTGTGGTCGTCACTTTGGCTATGATGTAGGTCCAAAAAACCTAGAACTAGGAATTATCGTTTCTCTATAGATTGTTTCACGCTCGTTCACACCGCCCTTCCGAGAACACGAAAACTCACATGCCCGCATTGTCTCGAAAAACTAGAAAAGTGTATATTCTCGGCCTAAACGTCATTTTTTACAAAAATCACCCCTAGGTTATGGCCAAAGGCCATGAGTTTTTATTGTTGGCTCGTTTTCCATCAAAATGGGTCTAAAATGCTCAAAACTTGGTTGGCCATTTTTGGGCAAAAATCAACCTCACCTCACGATCAAGGGCGATGAGATTATGTGGTTGCCACTTTGGCTATGATGTAGGTCCCAAAAACCTCAAACCGGGAATTACAATTTCTCTATAGATTGTTTCACGCTCGTTCACACCGACCTTTATAGGAATTCAAAAGCTCGCATGCCGCGTTGTCTAGAAAAACTAGAAAAGTATATTTTCTCGGATTAAACGTCGTTTTTTTAAAAAAATCACCCCCAAGTCATGGCCAAACGCAATGAGTTTTTATCATTGGCTCGTTTGCCATCGAACTAGGTCTAAAACTCGCTCAAATCTTGGCCGACCATTTTTGGGCAAAAATCAACCTTAGCTCACGAGTCGAGGCCGATGAGTCTCCGTAGTTATCACTTTGGCTATGATGTAAGACCCAAAAACCTCAAATCGAGAATTACAGTTTCTCTATAGATTGTTTCACACTCATTCACACCTCGCCTTACAGGAACTCGAAAGCTCGCATGTCGTATTGTCTCGAAAAACTAGAAAAGTGTATTTTCTCGACGTAAATGTTGTTTTTTGGCAAAAATCACCCCCAAGTCATTGCCAAATGCAATGAGTTTTTATCGTTGGCTCGCTTGCCATCGAACCGGGTCTAAAACTCGCTCAAAACTTAGTCGGCCATTTTTGGGCCAAAATCAACCTCAACTCACGGTCGAAGTCGATGAATGTCCGTGGTTGTCACTTTGGCTATGATGTAGGTCCCAAAAACCTAGAAACGGGAATTACGGTTTCTCTATAGATTGTTTCATGCTCGTTCACATCGGCCCTTCTAGGAACTCGAAAGCTCGCATGCCGCATTGTCTTGAAAAACTAGAAAAGTGTATTTTCACCGCTTAAACGTCATTTTTTTGCAAAAATCAACCCCAAGTCATTGCCAAACGTAATGGGTTTTTATCATTAGCTCATTTGCCATCGAACTAGGTCTAAAACTCGGTCAAAACTTAGTAGGCCATTTTTGGGTGAAAATCAACCTCGGCTCATTATCGCGAGTCGATGAATCTTTGTGGTCGTCACTTTGGCTATGATGTAGGTCCAAAAAACCTAGAACTAGGAATTATAGTTTCTCTATAGATTGTTTCACGCTCGTTCACACCGGCCCTTCCAGAACACGAAAACTCACATGCCCGCATTGTCTCAAAAAACTAAAAAAGTGTATTTTCTCGACCTAAACATCATTTTTTTACAAAAAACACCCCCGAGTTATGGCCAAAGGCCATGAGTTTTTATTGTTGGCTCGTTTTCCATCAAAATGGGTCTAAAATGCTCAAAACTTGGTTGGTCATTTTTGGGCGAAAATCAACCTCACCTCATAGTCAAGGGCGATGAGATTCCGTGGTTGCCACTTTGGCTATGATGTAGGTCCCAAAAACCTCAAATCGGGAATTACAGTTTCTTTATAGATTGTTTCACGCTCATTCACATCGGCCCTTCCAGGAACTCAAAAGCTCGCATGCCGCATTCTCTCGAAAAATTAGAAAAGTATATTTTCTCGACTTAAACGTCATTTTTTTGCAAAAACCAACCCCAAGTCATTGCCAAACGCAATGCATTTTTATCATTAGCTCGTTTGCCATCTAACTAGGTCCGAAACTACCGAAAACTTGGTTGACCATTTTTAGGCGAAAATCAACCTCGACTCACAGTCGAAGTCGATGAATCTCTATAGTTGTCACTTTGGCTATGATGTAGGTCCCAAAAACCTAGAACCGGGAGTAAGAGTTTCTCTATAGATTGTTTCACGCTCATTCACACCGGCCCTTCTAACAACTCGAAAGCTCGCATGCCGCATTGTCTCGAAAAACTAGAAAAGTGTATTTTCTCGGTGTAAATGGTGTTTTTTTGCCAAAATCACCCCCACGTCATGGCCAAACGTAATGAATTTTTATCATTGGCTCGTTTGCCATCGAAATGGGTCTAAAACTGCTCAAACCTTAGTCGGCCATGTTTGGGCGAAAAATCAACCTCAGCTCACGGTCGAAGTTGATGAATCTCTGTGGTTGTCACTTTGGTTATGATGTAGGTCCCAAAAACCTATAACTAGGAATTACAATTTCTCTATATATTGTTTCATGCTCGTTCACACCGGCCCTTCTAGGAACTCGAAAGCTCACATGCCGCATTGTCTTGAAAAACTAGAAAAGTGTATGTTCTCGGCTTAAACGTCGTTTTTTTGCAAAAATCACCCCCAAGTCATTGCCAAATGGAATGAGTTTTTATCGTTGGCTCGTTTGCCATCGAAATGGGTCTAAAACTCGCTCAAAACTTAGTCGGCCATGTTCGAGCGAAAGTCAACCTTAGCTCACGGTCGAAGTCGATGAATCTCTGTGGTTGTCACTTTGGGTATAATGTAGGTCCTAAAAAATTAGAACAAGGAATTACGGTTTCTCTATAGGTTGTTTCACGCTCGTTCACACCGGCCCTTCCGAGAACTCGGAAGCTCACATGCCCGCATTGTCTCGAAAAATTAAAAAAGTGTATTGTCTCGGCTTAAACGTCATTTCTTTATGAAAATCACCCCCAAGTCATGGCCAAACGCAATGAGTTTTTATCATTGGCTCGTTTGCCATCGAAATGGGTCTAAAAGCTCGGTCAAAAACTTAGTGGGCTATGTTTAGGCGAAAAATCAACCTTAGCTCACGGTCGAAGTCGATGAATCTCTCGTGGTTGTCACTTTGGCTATGATGTAGGTTCCAAAAATCTAGAACCGGGAATTACGGTTTCTCTATAGATTGTTTCACGCTCATTCACATCGAGCCTTTCGGGAACTCGAAAGCTCGCATGCCGCGTTGTCTCGAAAAACTAGAAAAGTATATTTTCTCGGATTAAACGTCATTGTTTTTGGAAAAATCACCCCCAAGTCATGGCCAAACGCAATGAGTTTTTATCATTGGCTCGTTTGCCATCGAACTAGGTCTAAAACTCGCTCAAAGCTTGGCCGGCCATTTTTGGGCAAAAATCAACCTTAGCTCACGGTCGAGGCCGATGAGTCTCTCTAGTTATCACTTCGGCTATGATGTAGGACCCAAAAACCTCAAATCGGGAATTACAATTTCTCTTTAGATTGTTTCACGCTCATTCACACTAGCCCTTCCGGGAACTCGGAAGCTCGTATGGCCGCATTGTCTCGAAACACTAGAAAAGTGTATTTTCTCGACCTAAACGTCATCTTTTTTGTAAAAATCACCTCCATTTCATGGTGAAAGGTGATGATCTTTTATCATTGGCTCGTTTCCCATCGAATTGGGTCCGAAACTACCGAAAACTTATTCGATCATTTTTGGGCGAAAATAAACCTCGGCTCACAGTCGAGGCCAATGAGTTTCTATGGTTGTCACTTTGTCCGTGATGTAGGTCCAAAAAACCTCAAACTAGGAATTATAGTTTCTTTATACATTGTTTCACGCTCGTTGACCCCGGCCCTTCCGAGAACTCGGAAAGCTCGCATTCCCGCATTGTCTCGAAAAACTAGAAAAGTGTATTTTCTCGGCTTAAACGTTGTTTTTTTAAAAAAATCAACCCTAAGTGATTGCTAAATGGAATGAGTTTTTATCATTGGCTCGTTTGCAATCGAACTCGGTCTAAAACCGCTCAAAACTTAGTTGGCCATTTTGGGCGAAAATCAACCTCGACTCACGATCGAAGTCGATGAATCTCCGTGGTTGTCACGTTGGTTATGATGTAGGTCCCAAAAACCTAGAACCGGGAATTACGGTTTCTCTATAAATTGTTTCACGCTCGTTCACACTAGCCCTTCCAGGAACTCGGAAGCTCACATGCCCGTATTTCCTCGGAAAACTAGAAAAGTGTATCTTGTCGGCCTAAACGTCATCTTTTTCCAAAAATCGCCCCTAGGTTATGGCCAAAGGCTATGAGTTTTTATTGTTGGCTCGTTTTCCATCAAAACGGTTTTAAAATGCTCAAAAGTTGGTCGGCCATTTTTGGGCGAAAATCAACCTCGACTCACGAGTCGAGGACGATGAGACTCGTGGTTTTCACTTTGGCTATGATGTAGGTCCCAAAAACCTCAAACCAGGAATTACGGTTTCTCTATAGATTCTTTCACGCTCGTTCACATCGGCCCTTCCAGGAACTCGAAAGCTCGCATGCCCGCATTGTCTTGAAAAACTAGAAATGTGTATTTTCTCGGCATAAATGTCATTTTTTTGCAAAAATCACCCCCAAGTCATTGCCAAACGCAATAAGTTTTTATCGTTAGCTCGTTTACCATTGAACCGGGTCTAAAACTTCTCAAAACTTGGTTGGCCATTTTTGAGCGAAAATCAACCTCGACTCACGAGTCGAAGTTGAGGAATCTGTGTGGTTGTCACTTTGGCTATGATGTAGGTCCCAAAAACTTCAAACCAGGAATTACGGTTTCTCTATACATTGTTTCACGCTCGTTCACACCGCCCTTCCAAGAACTTGAAAGCTAGCATGCCCGAATTATCTAAAAAAACTAGAAACGTGTATTTTCTCGACTTAAATGTCATTTGTTTGTAAAAATCACCTCCGGGTCATGGCCATAGGCGATGAGTTTTTATCTTTGGCTCGTTTTCCATCGAATTGGGTCTAAAACTCGCTCAAAACTTGGTCGATCATTTTTGGGCGAAATTCAACCTCGGCTCATAGTCGAGGTCGATGAGTCTCTCGTGGTTGTCACTTTGACTAGGATGTAGGTCCCAAAAACGTCAAACTAGGAATTATAGTTTCTCTATAGATTGTTTGATGCTCCTTTACACCGCCCTTCTAGGAACGTGAAAGCTCGCATGCCCACATTATCTCGAAAAACTAGAAAAGTGTATTTTCTCAACCTAAACATCGTTTCTTTACCAAAAATCTCCCCCACTCATTGCCGGAGGCAATGAGTTATAATAGTTGGCTCGTTTGCCATCGAACCGGGTCTAAAACTCGCTCAAAGCTTGGTCAACCATTTTTGGGCAAAAATCAACCTTAGCTCACGATCAAGGCCGATGAATCTCTCGTAGTTATCACTTTGGCTATGATGTAGGTCCCAAAAACCTCAAATCAAGAATTACAATTTCTCTTTAGATTGTTTCACGCTCATTCACACTAGCCCTTCCGAAACTCGAAAGCTCGCATGGCCGCATTGTCTCGAAACACTAGAAAAGTGTATTTTCTCGGCCTAAACGTCGTTTTTTTTATAAAAATCACCTCCATTTCATGGTGAAAGGTAATGATCTTTTATCATTAGCTCGTTTCCCATTGAATTGAGTCTAAAACTCGCTGAAAACTTAGTCGATCATTTTTAGGCGAAAATCAACCTCGACTCATAGTCGAGGCCAATGAGTTTCTATGGTTGTCACTTTGTCTATGATGTAGGTCAAAAAAACCTCAAACTAGGAATTACAGTTTCTTTATAGATTGTTTCACGCTCGTTGACATCGGCCCTTCCGAGAACTCGAAAGCTCGCATTCCCGCATTGTCTTGAAAAACTAGAAAAGTGTATTTTCTCGACTTAAACGTTGTTTTTTATTTTTTTGCAAAAATCACCCCCAAGTGATTGCCTAATACAATGAGTTTTTATCGTTGGCTCGTTTGCAATCGAACTTGGTCTAAAACTCGCTCAAAACATAATTGGCCATTTTTGGACGAAAATCAACCTCGACTCACAGTCGAAGTCGATGAATCTCTGTGGTTGTCACTTTGGTTATGATGTAGGTCCCAAAAACCTAGAACCAGGAATTACGGCTTCTATATAAATTGTTTCATGCTCGTTCACACCAGACCCTTCCAGGAACTCGGAAGCTCACATGCCCGTATTTCCTCGGAAAACTAAAAAAGTGTATCTTGTCGGCCTAAATGTCATCTTTTTCCAAAAATCACCCCTAAGTTATGGCCAAAGGCCATGAGTTTTTATTGTTGGCTCGTTTTCCATCAAAATGGTTTTAAAATGCTCAAACGTTAGTTGGGCATTTGTGGGCGAAAATCAACCTCGACTCACGAGTCGAGGGCGATGAGACTCGTGGTTTTCACTTTGGCTATGATGTAGGTCCCAAAAACCTCAAACCAAGAATTATAGTTTCTCTATAGATTCTTTCACGCTCGTTCACATCGGCCCTTCTAGGAACTCGAAAGCTCGCATGCTCGCATTGTCTCGAAAAACTAGAAATGTGTATTTTCTCGGCATAAATGTCATTTTTTTGCAAAAATCACCCCCAAGTATTGCCAAACGCAATAAGTTTTTATCGTTAGCTCGTTTTCCATTGAATCGGGTCTAAAACTTCTCAAAACTTGGTAGGCCATTTTTGAGCGAAAATCAACCTCAGCTCACAGTCGAAGTCAAGGAATCTCTATGGTTGTCACTTTGGATATGATGTAGGTCCCAAAAACCTCAAACCAGGAATTACAGTTTCTCTATAGATTCTTTCACGCTCGTTCACATCGCCCTTCCAGAAGTCGAAAGCTCGCATGCTCGCATTGTCTCGAAAAACTAGAAATGTGTATTTTCTCGGCATAAATGTCATTTTTTTGCAAAAATCACCCCTAAGTCATTGCCAAACGCAATAAGTTTTTATCGTTAGCTCGTTTTCCATCGAACTGGGTCTAAAACTTCTCAAAACTTGGTCGGCCATTTTTGAGCGAAAATCAACCTCGACTCATAGTCGAAGTTGAGGAATCTCTGTGGTTGTCACTTTGGATATGATATAGGTCCCAAAAACCTCAAACCAGGAATTCCAGCTTCTCATAGATTGTTTCACGCTCGTTCACACCGGCCCTTCCAAGAACTCGAAAGCTAGCATGCCCGAATTATCTAAAAAAACTAGAAACGTGTATTTTCTCGACTTAAATGTCATTTGTTTGTAAAAATCACCTCCAGTGTCATGGCCATAGGCGATGAGTTTTTATCTTTGGCTTGTTTTCCTTCGAATTAGGTCTAAAACTCGCTCAAAACTTGGTCGGCCATTTTTGGGTGAAATTCAACCTCGGCTCATAGTCGAGGCCGATGAGTCTCTATGGTTGTCACTTTGACTAGGATGTAGGTCCCAAAAACCTCAAACTAGGAATTATAGTTTCTCTATAGTTTGTTTGATGCTCCTTTACACCGGCCCTTCTAGGAACGTGAAAGCTCGCATGCCCACATTATCTCGAAAAACTAGAAAAGTGTATTTTCTCAACCTAAACATCGTTTCTTTACCAAAAATCTTCCCCACTCATTGCCGGAGGCAATGAGTTATAATAGTTGGCTCGTTTGCCATCGAACCGGGTCTAAAACTCGCTCAAAGCTTGGTCGACCATTTTTGGGCAAAAATCAACCTTAGCTCACGATCAAGGCCGATGAATCTCTCGTAGTTATCACTTTGGCTATGATGTAGGTCCCAAAAACCTCAAATCAAGAATTACAATTTCTCTTTAGATTGTTTCACGCTCATTCACACTAGCCCTTCCGGAAACTCGAAAGCTCGCATGGCCGCATTGTCTTGAAACACTAGAAAACTGTATTTTCTCGGCCTAAACGTCGTTTTTTTTTGTAAAAATCACCTCCATTTCATGGTGAAAGGTAATGATCTTTTATCATTGCCTCGTTTCCCATCGAATTGAGTCTAAAACTCGCCGAAAACTTAGTCGATCATTTTTAGGCAAAAATCAACCTCGACATACGATCGAGGCCAATGAGTTTCTATGGTTGTCACTTTATCTATGATGTAGGTCCAAAAAACCTCAAACTAGGAATTACAATTCTTTATAGATTGTTTCACGCTCGTTGACACCGGCCCTTCCAGGAACTCGAAAGCTCGCGTTCCCGCATTGTCTCGAAAAACTAGAAAAGTGTATTTTCTCGACATAAACGTTGTTTTCTTGCAAAAATACCCCCAAGTGATTGCCTAATGCATTGAGTTTTTATCGTTGGCTCGTTTGCAATCGAACTCGATCTAAAACTCGCTCAAAACTTAGTTGGCCATTTTTGGGCGAAAATCAACCTCGACTCACAGTCGAAGTCGATGAATCTCTCGTGGTTGTCACTTTGGTTATGATGTAGGTCCCAAAAACCTAGAACCAAGAATTACGGTTTCTCTATAAATTATTTCACGCTCGTTCACACCAAACTCTTCCGAGAACTCGGAAGCTCACATGCCCGTATTTCCTCGGAAAACTAGAAAAGTGTATCTTGTCGGCCTAAACGTCATCTTTTTCCAAAAATCACCCCTAGGTTATGGCCAAAGGCCATGAGTTTTTATTGTTGGCTCGTTTTCCATCAAAATGGTTTTAAAGTGCTCAAAAGTTGGTCGGCCATTTTTGGGCGAAAATCAACCTCGACTCACAAGTCGAGGACGATGAGACTCCGTGGTTTTCACTTTGGCTATGATGTAGGTCCCAAAAACCTCAAATCGAGAATTACAGTTTCTCTATAGATTCTTTCACGCTCGTTCACATCGGCCCTTCCAGGAACTCGAAAGCTCGCATGCCCGCATTGTCTCGAAAAACTAGAAATGTGTATTTTCTCGGCATAAATGTCATTTTTTTCCAAAAATCACCCCTAAGTCATTGCCAAACGCAATAAGTTTTTATCGTTAGCTCGTTTTCCATTGAATCGGGTCTAACACTTCTCAAAACTTGGTCGGCCATTTTTGAGCGAAAATCAACCTCGACTCACAGTCGAAGTCGAGGAATCTCTATGGTTGTCACTTTGGCTATGATGTAGGTCCCAAAAACCTCAAACCAGAATTACGGTTTCTCTATAGATTCTTTCACGCTCGTTCACATCGGCCCTTCCAGGAACTCGAAAGCTCGCATGCCCGCATTGTCTTGAAAAACTAGAAATGTGTATTTTCTCGGCATAAATGTCATTTTTTTGCAAAAATCACCCCCAAGTCATTGCCAAACCCAATAAGTTTTTATCGTTAGCTCGTTTACCATTGAACTCGGGTCTAAAACTTCTCAAAACTTGGTCGGCCATTTTTGAGCGAAAATCAACCTCGACTCACAATCGAAGTTGAGGAATCTCTGTGGTTGTCACTTTGGCTATGATGTAGGTCCCAAAAACTTCAAACCAGGAATTACGGTTTCTCTATACATTGTTTCACTCTCGTTCACACCGGCCCTTCCAAGAACTTGAAAGCTAGCATGCTCGAATTATCTAAAAAAACTAGAAACGTGTATTTTCTCGACCTAATTGTCATTTGTTTGTAAAAATCACCTCCGAGTCATGGCCATAGGCGATGAGTTTTTATCTTTGGCTCGTTTTCCATCGAATTGGGTCTAAAACTGCTCCAAACTTGGTCGATCATTTTTGGGCGAAATTCAACCTCGACTCATAGTCGAGGTCGATGAGTCTCTGTGGTTGTCACTTTGACTAGGATGTAGGTCCCAAAAACGTCAAACTAGGAATTATATTTTCTCTATAGATTGTTTGATGCTCCTTTACACCGGCCCTTCTAGGAACGTGAAAGCTCGCATGCCCACATTATCTCGAAAAACTAGAAAAGTGTATTTTCTCAACCTAAACATCGTTTTTTTACCAAAAATCTCCCCACTCATTGCCGCAGGCAATGAGTTATAATAGTTGGCTCGTTTGCCATCGAACCGGGTCTCAAACTCGCTCAAAGCTTGGTCAACCATTTTTGGGCAAAAATCAACCTTAGCTCACAGATCAAGGCCGATGAATCTCTCGTAGTTATCACTTTGGCTATGATGTAGGTCCCAAAAACCTCAAATCAAGAATTACAATTTCTCTTTAGATTGTTTCACGCTCATTCACACTAGCCCTTCCGTAAACTCGAAAGCTCGCATGGCCGCATTGTCTCGAAACACTAGAAAAGTGTATTTTCTCGGCCTAAACGTCGTTTTTTTTTGTAAAAATCACCTCCATTTCATGGTGAAAGGTAATGATCTTTTATCATTAGCTCGTTTCCCATTGAATTGAGTCTAAAACTCGCTGAAAACTTAGTCGATCATTTTTAGGCGAAAATCAACCTCGACTCATAGTCGAGGCCAATGAGTTTCTATGGTTGTCACTTTGTCTATGATGTAGGTCAAAAAAACCTCAAACTAGGAATTACAGTTTCTTTATAGATTGTTTCACGCTCGTTGACACCGGCCCTTCCAGGAACTCGAAAGCTCGCATTCCCGCATTGTCTCGAAAAACTAGAAAAGTGTATTTTCTCGACTTAAACGTTGTTTTTTTTTTGCAAAAATCACCCCCAAGTGATTGCCTAATACAATGAGTTTTTATCGTTGGCGCGTTTGCAATCGAACTCGGTCTAAAACTCGCTCAAAACATAGTTGGCCATTTTTGGGCGAAAATCAACCTCAGCTCAAAGTCGAAGTCGATGAATCTCTCGTGGTTGTCACTTTGGTTATGATGTAGGTCCCAAAAACCTAGAACCGGGAATTACAGTTTCTATATAAATTGTTTCACGCTCGTTCACACCAGACCCTTCCGAGAACTCGGAAGCTCACATGCCCGTATTTCCTCGGAAAACTAAAAAAGTGTATCTTGTCGGCCTAAATGTCATCTTTTTCCAAAAACCACCCCTAGGTTATGGCCAAAGGCCATGAGTTTTTATTGTTGGCTCGTTTTCCATCAAAATGGTTTTAAAATGCTCAAACGTTGGTTGGCCATTTGTGGGCGAAAATCAACCTCGACTCACGATCGATGGCGATGAGACTCGTGGTTTTCACTTTGGCTATGATGTAGGTCCCCAAAAACCTCAAACCAAGAATTATAGTTTCTCTATAGATTCTTTCACGCTCGTTCACATCGGCCCTTCTAGGAACTCGAAAGCTCGCATGCCCGCATTGTCTCAAAAAACTAGAAATGTGTATTTTCTCGGCATAAATGTCATTTTTTTGCAAAAATCACCCCCAAGTATTGCCAAACGTAATAAGTTTTTATCGTTAGCTCGTTTGCCATTGAACCGGGTCTAAAACTTCTCAAAACTTGGTCGGCCATTTTTGAGCGAAAATCAACCTCGACTCACAGATCGAAGTCAAGGAATCTCTATGGTTGTCACTTTGGCTATGATGTAGGTCCCAAAAACCTCAAACCAGGAATTACAGCTTCTCTATAGATTCTTTCAAGCTCGTTCACATCGGCCCTTCCAGGAACTCGAAAGCTCGCATGCCCGCATTGTCTTGAAAAACTAGAAATGTGTATTTTCTCGACTTAAATGTCATTTTTTTGAAAAAATCACCCCCAAGTCATTGCCAAATGCAATAAGTTTTTATCGTTAGCTCGTTTGCCATCGAACCGGGTCTAAAACTTCTCAAAACTTGGTCGGCCATTTTTGAGCGAAAATCAACCTCAACTCACAATCGAAGTTGAGGAATCTCCGTGGTTGTCACTTTGGATATGATATAGGTCCCAAAAACCTCAAACCAGGAATTCCAGTTTCTCTATAGATTGTTTCACGCTCGTTCACACCGGCCCTTCCACGAACTCGAAAGCTAGCATGCCCGTATTGTCTAAAAAAACTAGAAACGTGTATTTTCTCGACCTAAATGTCATTTGTTTGTAAAAAGCTCCTCCAGGTCATGGCCATAGGCGATGAGTTTTTATCTTTGGCTTGTTTTCCTTCGAATTGGGTCTAAAACTCGCTCAAAACTTGGTCGGCCATTTTTGGGTGAAATTCAACCTCGACTCATAGTCGAGGCCGATGAGTCTCTATGTTTGTCACTTTGGCTAGGATTTAGGTCCCAAAAACCTCAAACTAGGAATTATAGTTTCTCTATAGTTTGTTTGATGCTCCTTTACACCGGCCCTTCTAGGAACGTGAAAGCTCGTATGCCCACATTATCTCGAAAAACTAGAAAAGTGTATTTTCTCAACCTAAACATCGTTTCTTTACCAAAAATCTCCCCACTCATTGCCGCAGGCAATGAGTTATAATAGTTGGCTCGTTTGCCATCGAACCGGGTCTAAAACCGCTCAAAGCTTGGTCGACCATTTTTAGGCAAAAATCAACCTTAGCTCACAATCAAGGCCGATGAATCTCTCGTAGTTATCACTTTGGCTATGATGTAGGTCCCAAAAACCTCAAATCAAGAATTACAATTTCTCTTTAGATTGTTTCACGCTCATTCACACTAGCCCTTCCGTAAACTCGAAAGCTCGCATGGTCGCATTGTCTTGAAACACTAGAAAACTCGTATTTTCTCGACCTAAATGTCGTTTTTTTTTGTAAAAAGCACCTCCATTTCATGGTGAAAGGTAATGATCTTTTATCATTGGCTCGTTTCCCATCGAATTGAGTCTAAAACTCGCCGAAAACTTAGTCGATCATTTTTAGGCGAAAATCAACCTCACCTCACGAGTCGAGGCCAATGAGTTTTTATGGTTGTCACTTTATCTATGATGTAGGTCCAAAAACCTCAAACTAGGAATTACAATTTCTTTATAGATTGTTTCACGCTCGTTGACATCGGCCCTTCCAGGAACTCGAAAGCTCGCGTTCTCGCATTGTCTCGAAAAACTAGAAAAGTGTATTTTCTCGACATAAACGTTGTTTTTTTGCAAAAATACCCCCAAGTGATTGCCTAATGCATTGAGTTTTTATCATCGGCTCGTTTGCAATCGAACTCGATCTAAAACTCGCTCAAAACTTAGTTGGCCATTTTTGGGCGAAAATCAACCTCGACTCACAGTCGAAGTCGATGAATCTCCGTGGTTGTCACTTTGGTTATGATGTAGGTCCCAAAAACCTAGAACCGGGAATTACAGCTTCTCTATAAATTATTTCACGCTCGTTCACACCAACCCTTCCGAGAACTCGGAAGCTCACATGCCCGTATTTCCTCGGAAAACTAGAAAAGTGTATCTTGTCGGCCTAAACGTCATCTTTTTCCAAAAATCACCCCTAGGTTATGGCCAAAGGCCATGAGTTTTTATTGTTGGCTCGTTTTCCGTCAAAATGGTTTTAAAATGCTCAAAAGTTGGTCGGCCATTTTTGGGCGAAAATCAACCTCAGCTCACGAGTCGAGGACGATGAGACTCTGTGGTTTTCACTTTGGCTATGATGTAGGTCCCAAAAACCTCAAATCAGGAATTACGGTTTCTCTATAGATTCTTTCACGCTCGTTCACATCGGCCCTTCCGAGAACTCGAAAGCTCGCATGCCCGCATTGTCTCGAAAAACTAGAAATGTGTATTTTCTCGGCATAAATGTCATTTTTTTGCAAAAATCACCCCTAAGTCATTGCCAAACGCAATAATTTTTTATCGTTAGCTCGTTTACCATTGAATCGGGTCTAAAACTTCTCAAAACTTGGTCGGCCATTTTTGAGCGAAAATCAACCTCGACTCACGATCGAAGTCGTGGAATCTCTATGGTTGTCACTTTGGCTATGATGTAGGTCCCAAAAACCTCAAACTAGGAATTACGGTTTCTCTATAGATTGTTTCACGCTCGTTCACACCGTCCCTTCCAAGAACTCGAAAGCTAGCATGCCCGAATTATCTCAAGAAACTAGAAACGTGTATTTTCTCAGCTTAAATGTCATTTGTTTGTAAAAATCACCTCCGAGTCATGGCCATAGTCGATGAGTTTTTATCTTTGGCTCGTTTTCCATCCAATTGGGTCTAAAACTCGCTCAAAACTTGGTCGGCCATTTTTGGGTGAAATTCAACCTCGGCTCACGGTCGAGGCCGATGAGTCTCCGTGGTTGTCACTTCGACTAGGTGTAGGTCCCAAAAACGTCAAACTAGGAATTACGGTTTCTCTATAGATTTTTTGATGCTCCTTTACACCGGCCCTTCCAGGAACGTGAAAGCTCGCATGCTCACATTATCTTGAAAAACTAGAAAAGTGTATTTTCTCAACCTAAACATCGTTTCTTTACCAAAAATCTCCCCATTCATTGCCGCAGGCAATGAGTTATAATCGTTCGTTTGCCATCGAACTAGATCTAAAACTCGCTCGAAGCTTGGTCGGCCATTTTTGGACAAAAATCAACCTTAGCTCATAGTCGAGGCCGATGAGTCTCCGTAGTTATCACTTTGGCTATGATGTAGGTCCCAAAAACCTCAAATCAAGAATTACAATTTCTCATTAGATTGTTTCACGCTCATTCACACTAGCCCTTCCGAGAACTCGAAAGCTCGCATGGCCGCATTTTCTCGAAACACTAGAAAAGTATATTTTCTCGGCCTAAACGTCATTTTTTTTGTAAAAATGACCTCCATTTCATGGTGAAAGGTGATGATCTTTTATCATTGGCTCGTTTCCCATCAAATTGGGTCTAAAACTACTAAAAACTTAGTCGATCATTTTTGGGCGAAAATCAACCTCGACTCACGAGTCGAGGCCAATGTGTTTCTATGGTTGTCACTTTGTCTATGATGTAGGTCCAAAAAACCTCAAACCGGGAATTACGGTTTCTTTACTGATTGTTTCACGCTCGTTGACACCGGCCCTTCCGGAAATCGAAAGCTCGCATTCCCGCATTGCCTCGAAGAACTAGAAATGTGTATTTTCTCGGCTTAAACGTCGTTTTTTTTTTGCAAAAATCACCCCAAAGTCATTGTTAAATGAAATGAGTTTTTATCATTGGATCGTTTTCCATCAAAATGGGTCTAAAATTTCTCCAAACTTGGTCGGCCATTTTTGGGCGAAAATCAACCTCGACTCACATTCGAGGGCGATGAGACTCTATGATTGTCACTTTGGCTATGATCTAGGTCACAAAAACCTCAAATAGGAATTACAATTTCTCTATAGATTGCTTCACTCTCGTTGACACCGGCCCTTCCGAGAACTCGAAAGCTCGCATGCCCGCATTGTCTCGAAAAACTAGAAAAGTGTATTTTCTCGGCTTAAACGTTGTTTTTTTACAAAAATCACCCCCAAGTGATTGCCTAATGCAATGATTTTTTATCGTTGGCTCGTTTGTAATCGAACTCGGTCTAAAGATGCTCAAAATTTAGTTGGCCATTTTTGGGCGAAAACCAACCTCATCTCACAGTCTAAGTCGATGAATCTCTCGTGGTTGTCACTTTGGTTATGATGTAGGTCCCAAAAACCTAGAACTAAGAATTACAATTTCTCTATAAATTGTTTCACGCTCGTTCACACCAGCCCTTCTAGGAACTCGGAAGCTCACATGCCCGCATTTCCTCGGAAAACTAGAAAAGCGTATCTTGTCGGCCTAAACGTCATTTTTTTCCAAAAATCGCCTCTAGATCATGGCCAAAGGCCATGAGTTTTTATCGTTGGCTCGTTTTCCATCAAAATGGTTTTAAAATGCTCAAAAGTTGGTCGGCCATTTTTGGGCGAAAATCAACCTCAACTCACAGTCGAGGGCGATGAGACTCCGTGGTTTTCACTTTGGCTACGATGTAAGTCCCAAAAACCTCAAACCGGGAATTACGGTTTCTCTATAGATTCTTTCATGCTCGTTCACATCGGCCCTTCCAGGAACTCGAAAGCTCACATGCCCGCATTGTCTTGAAAAACTAGAAATGTGTATTTTCTCGACTTAAATGTCATTTTTTTGAAAAAATCACCCCCAAGTCATTGCCAAATGCAATAAGTTTTTATCGTTAGCTCGTTTGCCATTGAACTAGGTCTAAAACTTCTCAAAACTTGGTTGGCCATTTTTAAGCGAAAATCAACCTCGACTCACAAGTCGAAGTTAAGGAATCTCTGTGGTTGTCACTTTGGCTATGATATAGGTCCCAAAAACCTCAAACTAGGAATTACGGTTTCTCTATAGATTGTTTCACGCTCGTTCACACCGGCCCTTCCACGAACTCGAAAGCTAGCACGCCCGTATTGTCTAAAAAAACTAGAAACGTGTATTTTCTCGACCTAAATGTCATTTGTTTGTAAAAATCTCCTCCGAGTCATGGCCATAGGCGATGAGTTTTTATCTTTGGCTTGTTTTCCTTCGAATTAGGTCTAAAACTCGCTCAAAACTTGGTCGGCCATTTTTGGCCGAAATTCAACCTCGCCTCATAGTCGAGGCCGATGAGTCTCTGTGGTTGTCACTTTGACTAGGATGTAGGTCCCAAAAACCTCAAACTAGGAATTATAGTTTCTCTATAGATTTTTTGATGCTCCTTTACACCTGCCCTTCTAGTAACGTGAAAGCTCGCATGCCCACATTATCTCGAAAAACTAGAAAAGTGTATTTTCTCAACCTAAACATCGTTTCTTTACCAAAAATCTTCCCCACTCATTGCCGGAGGCAATGAGTTATAATAGTCGGCTCGTTTGCCATCGAACTCGGGTCTAAAACTCGCTCAAAGCTTGGTCGGCCATTTTTGGGCAAAAATCAACCTTAGCTTACGATCAAGGCCGATGAATCTCTCGTAGTTATCACTTGGCTATGATGTAGGTCCTAAAAACCTCAAATCAAGAATTACAATTTCTCTTTAGATTATTTCACGCTCATTCACACTAGCCCTTTCGTAAACTCGAAAGCTCGCATGGCCGCATTGTCTTGAAACACTAGAAAAGTGTATTTTCTCGGCCTAAACGTCGTTTTTTTTTATTAAAAATCACCTCCATTTCATGGTGAAAGGTAATGATCTTTTATCATTGGCTCGTTTCCCATCGAATTGAGTCTAAAACTGCCGAAAACTTAGTCGATCATTTTTAGGCGAAAATCAACCTCGACTCACGGTCGAGGCCAATGAGTTTCTATGGTTGTCACTTTGTCTATGATGTATGTCCAAAAAACCTCAAACTAGGAATTACAATTTCTTTATAGATTGTTTAACGCTCGTTGACACCGGCCCTTCCGGGAACTCGAAAGCTCGCATTCCCGCATTGTCTCAAAAAACTAGAAAAGTGTATTTTCTCGACTTAAACGTTGTTTTTTTGCAAAAATCACCCCCAAGTGATTGCCTAATGCAATGAGTTTTTATCGTTGGCTCGTTTGCAATCGAACTCGGTCTAAAACTCGCTCAAAACTTAGTTGGCCATTTTTGGGCGAAAATCAACCTCGACTCACGAGTCGAAGTCGATGAATCTCTCGTGGTTGTCACTTTGGTTATGATGTAGGTCCCAAAAACCTAGAACCGGGAATTACGGTTTCTCTATAAATTGTTTCACGCTCATTCACACCAGACCCTTCCGAGAACTCGGAAGCTCACATGCCCGTATTTCCTCGAAAAACTAGAAAAGTGTATCTTGTCGGCCTAAACGTCATCTTTTTCCAAAAATCGCCCCTAGGTTATGGCCAAAGGCCATGAGTTTTTATTGTTGGCTCGTTTTCCATCAAAATGGTTTTAAAATGCTCAAAAGTTGGTCGGCCATTTTTAGGCGAAAATCAACCTCGGCTCACGGTCGAGGACGATGAGACTCGTGGTTTTCACTTTGGCTATGATGTAGGTCCCAAAAACCTCAAATCGGGAATTACGGTTTCTCTATAGATTCTTTCACGCTCGTTCACATCGGCCCTTCTAGGAACTCGAAAGCTCGCATGCCCGCATTGTCTCGAAAAACTAGAAATGTGTATTTTCTCGGCATAAATGTCATTTTTTTGCAAAAATCACCCCTAAGTCATTGCCAAATGCAATAAGTTTTTATCGTTAGCTCGTTTTCCATTGAACCGGGTCTAAAACTTCTCAAAACTTGGTCGGCCATTTTTGAGCGAAAATCAACCTCAGCTCACGATCGAAGTCGAGGAATCTCTATGGTTGTCACTTTGGCTATGATGTAGGTCCCAAAAACCTCAAACCGAGAATTACAGTTTCTCTATAGATTCTTTCACGCTCGTTCACATCGACTCGTTCTAGGAACTCGAAAGCTCGCATGCCCGTATTGTCTTGAAAAACTAGAAATGTGTATTTTCTCGGCATAAATGTCATTTTTTTGCAAAAATCACCCCTAAGTCATTGCCAAACGCAATAAGTTTTTATCTTTAGCTCGTTTACCATTGAATCGGGTCTAAAACTTATCAAAACTTGGTCGGCTATTTTTGAGCGAAAATCAACCTCGACTCACAGATCGAAGTTGAGGAATCTCTATGGTTGTCACTTTGGCTATGATATAGGTCCCAAAAACCTCAAACCGAGAATTACGGTTTCTCTATAGATTGTTTCACGCTCGTTCACACCGGCCCTTCCACGAACTCGAAAGCTAGCATGCCCGTATTGTCTAAAAAACTAGAAACGTGTATTTTCTCGACCTAAATGTCATTTGTTTGTAAAAATCTCCTCAAGTTCATGGCCATAGGCGATGAGTTTTTATCTTTGGCTTGTTTTCCTTCGAATTGGGTCTAAAACTCGCTCAAAACTTGGTCGGCCATTTTTGGGCGAAATTCAACCTCGACTCATAGTCGAGGCCGATGAGTCTCTGTGGTTGTCACTTTGACTAGGATGTAGGTCCCAAAAACCTCAAACTAGGAATTATAGTTTCTCTATAGATTGTTTGATGCTCCTTTACACCGACCCTTCTAGGAACGTGAAAGCTCGCATGCCCACATTATCTCGAAAAACTAGAAAAGTGTATTTTCTCAACTTAAACATCGTTTCTTTACCAAAAATCTCCCCACTCATTGCCGCAGGCAATGAGTTATAATAGTTGGCTCGTTTGCCATTGAACCGGGTCTAAAACTCGCTCAAAGCTTGGTCGACAATTTTTGGGCAAAAATCAACCTTAGCTTACGATCAAGGCCGATGAATCTCTCGTAGTTATCACTTTGGCAATGATGTAGGTCCCAAAAACCTCAAATCAAGAATTATAATTTCTCTTTAGATTATTTCACGCTCATTCACACTAGCCCTTCCGTAAACTCGAAAGCTCGCATGGCCGCATTGTCTCGAAACACTAGAAAAGTGTATTTTCTCGACCTAAACGTCATTTGTTTTTTGTAAAAATCACCTCCATTTCATGATGAAAGGTAATGATCTTTTATCATTGGCTCGTTTCCCATCGAATTGTGTCTAAAACTCGCTGAAAACTTAGTCGATCATTTTTAGGCGAAAATCAACCTCGACTCACAGCCGAGGCCAATGAGTTTCTATGGTTGTCACTTTGTCTATGATGTAGGTCCAAAAAACCTCAAACTAGGAATTACAATTTCTTTATAGATTGTTTAACGCTCGTTGACACCGGCCCTTGCAAGAACTCGAAAGCTCGCATTCCCGCATTGTCTCAAAAAACTAGAAAAGTGTATTTTCTCGGCTTAAACGTTGTTTTTTTGCAAAAATACCCCCAAGTGATTGCCTAATGCAATGAGTTTTTATCGTTGGTTCGTTTGCAATCGAACTCGATCTAAAACTACTCAAAACTTAGTTGGCCATTTTTGGGCAAAAATCAACCTCGACTCACAGTCGAAGTCGATGAATCTCTCGTGGTTGTCACTTTGGTTATGATGTAGGTCCCAAAAACCTAGAACCGGGAATTACGGTTTCTCTATAAATTGTTTCACGCTCGTTCACACCAGCCACTTTCAGGAACTCGGAAGCTCACATGCCCGTATTTCCTCGGAAAACTAGAAAAGTGTATCTTGTCGGCCTAAACGTCATCTTTTTCCAAAAATCACCCCTAGGTTATGGCCAAAGGCCATGAGTTTTTATTGTTGGCTCGTTTTCCATCAAAATGGTTTTAAAATGCTCAAAAGTTGGTCGGCCATTTTTGGGCGAAAATCAACCTCGACTCACGATCGAGGACGATGAGACTCCGTGGTCTTCACTTTGGCTATGATGTAGGTCCCAAAAACTTCAAATCGGGAATTACAGTTTCTCTATAGATTCTTTCACGCTAGTTCACATCGGCCCTTCCAGGAACTCGAAAGCTCGCATGCCCGCATTGTCTCCAAAAACTAGAAATGTGTATTTTCTCGGCATAAATGTCATTTTTTTGCAAAAATCACCCCCAAGTCATTGCCAAACGCAATAAGTTTTTATCGTTAGCTCGTTTGCCATTGAACTAGGTCTAAAACTTCTCAAAACTTGGTCGGCCATTTTTGAGCGAAAATCAACCTCGACTCACGAGTCGAAGTCGAGGAATCTCTATGGTTGTCACTTTGGCTATGATGTAGGTCCCAAAAACCTCAAACCGAGAATTACAGTTTCTCTATAGATTCTTTCATGCTCGTTCACATCAGCCCTTCTAGGAACTCGAAAGCTCGCATGCCCGCATTGTCTTGAAAAACTAGAAATGTGTATTTTCTCGACTTAAATGTCATTTTTTTGAAAAACTCACCCCCAAGTCATTGCCAAATGCAATAAGTTTTTATCGTTAGCTCGTTTGCCATTGAACCGGGTCTAAAACTTGTCAAAACTTGGTCGGCCATTTTTGAGCGAAAATCAACCTCGACTCACAGTCGAAGTTGAGGAATCTCTGTGGTTGTCACTTTGGGTATGATATAGGTCCCAAAAACCTCAAACCAGGAATTGCAGTTTCTCATAGATTGTTTCACGCTCGTTCACATCGGCCCTTCCAAGAACTCGAAAGTTAGCATGCCCGTATTGTCTAAAAAACTAGAAACGTGTATTTTCTCAGCCTAAATGTCATTTGTTTGTAAAAATCTCCTCCAGTGTCATGGCCATAGGCGATGAGTTTTTATCTTTGGCTTGTTTTCCTTCGAATTAGGTCTAAAACTCGCTCAAAACTTGGTCGGTCATTTTTGGGCGAAATTCAACCTCGACTCATAGTCGAGGCCGATGAGTCTCCGTGGTTGTCACTTTGACTAGGATGTAGGTCCCAAAAACCTCAAACTAGGAATTATAGTTTCTCTATATATTGTTTGATGCTCCTTTACATCGGCCCTTCTAGGAACGTGAAAGCTCGCATGCCCACATTATCTCGAAAAACTAGAAAAGTGTATTTTCTCAACCTAAACATTGTTTCTTTACCAAAAATCTTCCCCACTCATTGCCGAGGCAATGAGTTATAATAGTTGGCTCGTTTGCCATCGAACCGGGTCTAAAACCGCTCAAAGCTTGGTCGACCATTTTTGGGCAAAAATCAACCTTAGCTCACGATCAAGGCCGATGAATCTCTCGTAGTTATCACTTTGGCTATGATATAGGTCCCAAAAACCTCAAATCAAGAATTACAATTTCTCTTTAGATTGTTTCACGCTCATTCACACTAGCCCTTCCAGAAACTCGAAAGCTCGCATGGCCGCATTGTCTCGAAACACTAGAAAAGTGTATTTTCTCGGCCTAAACGTCGTTTTTTTTTGTAAAAATCACCTCCATTTCATGGTGAAAGGTAATGATCTTTTATCATTGGCTCATTTCCCATCGAATTGGGTCTAAAACTCGCTGAAAACTTAGTCGATCATTTTTGGGCGAAAATCAACCTCGACTCACGATCGAGGCTAATGAGTTTCTATGGTTGTCACTTTGTCTATGATGTAGGTCCAAAAACCTCAAACTAGGAATTATAGTTTCTTTATAGATTGTTTCACGCTCGTTGACACTAGCCTTTCCAGAACTCGAAAGCTCGCATTCCCGCATTGTCTCGAAAAACTAGAAAAGTGTATTTTCTCGGCTTAAACGTCGTTTTTTTTGCAAAAATCACCCCAAAGTCATTGTTAAATGAAATGAGTTTTATCATTGGCTCGTTTTCCATCAAAATGGGTCTAAAATTTCTCCAAACTTGGTTGGCCATTTTTGGGCGAAAATCAACCTCGACTCACAAGTCGAGGGCGATGAGACTCTATGATTGCCACTTTGGCTATGATGTAGGTCCCAAAAACCTCAAACCGAGAATTACCGTTTCTCTATAGATTGCTTCACTCTCGTTGACACCGTCTCTTCCAGAACTCGAAAGCTCGCATGCCCGCATTGTCTCGAAAAACTAGAAAAGTGTATTTTCTCGCCTTAAACGTTGTTTTTTTGCAAAAATCACCCCCAAGTGATTGCCTAATGCAATGAGTTTTATCGTTGGCTCGTTTGCAATCGAACTCGGTCTAAAACTCGCTCAAAACTTAGTTGGCCATTTTTGGGCGAAAATCAACCTCGACTCACAGTTGAAGTCGATGAATCTCTCGTGGTTGTCACTTTGGCTATGATGTAGGTCCCAAAAACCTAGAACCGGGAATTACGGCTTCTCTATAAATTGTTTCACGCTCGTTCACACCAACCCTTCCAGGAACTCCGAAGGTCACATGCCCGCATTTCCTCGGAAAACTAGAAAAGGGTATCTTGTCGGCCTAAACGTCATTTTTTCCCAAAAATCGCCCCTAGGTTATGGCCAAAGGCCATGAGCTTTTATCGTTGGCTCATTTTCCATCAAAATGGTTTTAAAATGCTCAAAAGTTGGTAGGCCATTTTTGGCGAAAATCAACCTCGACTGACAAGTTGAGGTCAATGAGTCTTTATGGTTTTCACTTTGGCTATGATGTAAGTCCCAAAAACCTCAAATCGAGAATTACGGTTTCTCTATAGATTCTTTCACGCTCGTTCACATCGGCTCTTCCAGGAACTCGAAAGCTCGCATGCCCGCATTGTCTCGAAAAACTAGAAAAATGTATTTTCTCTCGCCTAAATGTCATTTTTTTTTGCAAAAATCGCCCTCGGAGCATGGCCAAGGCCATGGGTTTTTATCGTTGGCTTGTTTTCCATCAAAATGGGTCTAAAATTGCTCGAAAACTTGGTCCGCCATTTTTGGGCGAAAATCAACCTCAACTCACGATCGAGGTCAATGAGTTTCGTGGTTGTCACTTTGGCTATGATGTAGGTCCCAAAAACCTCAAACCATGCATTACAGTTTCTCTATAGATTGTTTCACACTCATTCACACCAACCTTTCCAAGAACTCAAAAGCTCGCATGCCCGCATTGTCTCAAAAAACTAGAAAAGTATATTTTCTCACCTTAAACGTCATTTTTTGATAAAAATCACCCCCGAGTCATGGCGAAAGGTGATGATTTTTTATCGCTAGCTTGTTTCCCATTGAATTGAGTCTAAAACTACTCAAAACGTGTTCGACCATTTTTCGACGAAAATCAACCTCGACTCATAATCGAGACCAATGAGTCTCTATGGTTATCACTTTGTCTATGATGTAGGTCCCAAAAACCTCAAACCAGGAATTACAATTTCTCTATAGATTGTTTCACGCTTGTTCACACCGGCCCTTCCGAGAACTTGAAAGCTTGCATGCCCGCATTGTCTCGAAAAGCTAGAAAAGTGTATTTTCTCGCTTAAACATCGTTGTTTTGCAAAAATCACCCTTAGGTCATGGCCAAAGGTGATGATTTTTTATCATTGGATTGTTTTCCATCGAACTAGGTCTAAAAATGCTCGAAACTTGGTCGGCTATTTTTGGGCAAAAAACAACCTCGACTCACAGTCGAGACCGATGAGCCTCTATGGTCGTCACTTTGTCTACGATGTAGGTCCCAAAAACCTCAACCCGGAATTATTTTGTCTATAGATTGTTTCATGCTCGTTCACACCGGCCCTTCCAGGAACTCAAAAGCTTGCATGCTCGCATTGTCTCGAAAAACTAAAAAAGTGTATTTTCTCGGCTTAAACGTCAAATTTTTGCCAAAAAAAACCCCCGTGTCATGGCCAAAGGTAATGAGTTTTTATCGTTGGCTCGTTTATCATCGAACCGGGTCTAAAACTACTCAAAACTTGGTCGACCATTTTGGGCGAAAATCAACCTCGCCTCATAGTCGAGGCCGATGAGTCTTTGTGGTTGTCACTTTTTCTATGATATTGATCCCAAAAACCCGAAACTAGGAATTACAGCTTCCCTATAGATTATTTTATGCTTGTTCACACCGGCCCTTCCAGGAACTCGAAAGCTCACATGCCCGCATTGTCTCGAAAAACTAGAAAAGTGGATTTTCTCTCGCCTAAACGTCGTTTTTTGGTAAAAATCACCCCCGTGTCATGGCGAAAGGTGATGAGTATTTATCATTGGCTCGTTTGCCATTGAACCGGGTCTAAAACTAGTCAAAACATGGACCGTCATTTTTGAGCAAAAATCAACTTCAGCTCATAGTCGATGCCGATGAGTCTTTGTGGTTGTCACTTTGTCTATGATGTTGTTCCCAAAAACCTTAAGTCGGGAATTATAGTTTCTCTATAAATTGTTTCACACTCATTCATATGGGCCCTTCTAGGAGCTCGAAAGCTCGCATGCCCACATTGACTCAAAAAACTAGAAAAGTGTATTTTCTCGACCTAAACGTCGTTTTTTGAAAAAAAACACCCCCGTGTCATGGCAAAAGGTGATGAGTTTTTATCGCCGGCTCGTTTCCCATCGAATTGGGTCTAAAACTACTCAAAACTTGGTCGGCCATTTTTGGGGGAAAATCAACCTCGGCTCACCGTCGAGGCCGATGAGTCTCTATGGTTGTCACTTTGTCTATGATGTAGGTCCCAAAAACCTCAAGCCGGGAATTACGGTTTCTCTATAGATTTTTTCATGCTCGTTCACATCGGCCCTTCCGAGAACTCGAAAGCTCGCATGCTCGCATTGTCTCGAAGAACTAGAAAAGTGTATTTTATCGACCTAAACGTTGTTTTTTTCACAAAAATCACCCCCGAGTCGAGCCAAAGGCAATATGTTTGTATCGTTGTCTTGTTTGCCATCGAATTAGGTCTAAAACTCGTTGAAAACTTGGTCGGTCATTTTTGGACAAAAATCATTCTCGACTCACAGTCGAGGCCGATGAGTCTCTCGTGGTTGTCACTTTATCTATGATATTGGTCCCAAAAACCTCAAGCCGGGAATTATAGTTTCTCTATAAATTGTTCCACACTCGTTTACATGGGCCCTTCCGAGAACTCGAAAGCTCGCATGCCACATTGACTCAAAAAACTAGAAAAGTGTATTCTCTTAGCCTAAACGCTATTTTTTGGCAAAAATCACCCCCGAGTCATGGCGAAAGGTGATGATTTTTTATCGCTAGCTTGTTTCCCGTGGAATTGAGTCTAAAACTACTCAAAACTTGGTCGACCATTTTTCGACGAAAATCAACCTCGACTCACAATCGAGGCCAATGAGTCTCTATGGTTGTCACATTGTCTATGATGTAGGTCCCAAAAACCTCAAACTAGGAATTACGAGCTTCTCTATGGATTGTTTCATGCACGTTCACGCCGACCCTTCTAGGAACTCGAAAGCTCGCATGCCGCATTATCTCGAAAAACTAGAAAAGTGTATTTTCTCGACCTAAATATTGTTTTTTTGCAAAAATAATCCCCGTGTCATGGCGAAAGGTGATAAGTTTTTATCGTTTGCTCGTTTTTCATCGAATTGGGTTTAAAACTGCTCAAAACCCGGTCGATAAGTTTTGGGCGAAAATCAACCTTACCTCACAGTCGAGGCCGGTGAGTATCTTTGGTTGTCACTTTATCTATGATGTAGGTCCCAAAAACCTCAAATTAGAAATTATAGTTTCTCTATAGATTTTTTCACGCTCGTTCACATGGGCCCTTCCAAGAACTCGAAAGCTCGCATGCCCGTATTGCCTCGAAAAACTAGAAAAGTGTATTTTCTCGGCTTAAACATCGTTGTTTTGCCAAAATCACCTCTAGGTCATGGCCAAAGGTAATGAATTTTTATCGTTTTCTTGTTTGCAATCGAACCGGGTCTAAAACGCACTCAAAACTTGGTCGGTAATTTTTGAGTGAAAATCAACCTCGACTCATAGTCGAGGCCGATGAGTCTCTCGTGGTTGTCACTTTGTCTATGATGTAGGTCCCAAAAACCTCAAGCTAGGAATTATAGTTTCTCTATCGATTGTTTCACACTCGTTCGGACCGGCCCTTTTAGGAACTCGAAGGCTTGCATGCCCACATTGACTCGAAAAACTAGAAAAGTGTATTTTTTCGACCTAAATGTCGTTTTTTTCAAAAATCACCCCTAAGTCATGGTCAAAGGTAATGAGTTTTTACCGTTGGCTCGTTTGCCATCGAACTAGGTCTAAAACTCGCTAAAAACTTGGTCGGCCATTTTTGAGCGAAAATCAACCTCGGCTCATAGTCGAGGTCGATGAGTCTCTATGGTTGTCACTTTGTCTATGATGTAGGTCCTAAAAACCCTTAGCCAGAATTACAGCTTCTCTATAGATTTTTTCATGCTCGTTCACATCGGCCCTTCCGAGAACTCGAAAGCTCGCATGCTCGCATTGTCTCGAAAAAGTAGAAAACTCGTATTTTCTCGACCTAAACGTTATTTTTTTTGAAAAAATCACCCCTGTGTAATGGCCAAAGGCAATATGTTTTTATCGTTAGCTCGTTTGCCATTGAATTGGGTCTAAAACTCGCTCAAAACTTGGTCGGTCATTTTTGGGAGAAAATCAACCTCCGCTCACGGTCGAGGCCAATGAGTCTCTGTGGTTGTCACTTTGTCTATGATGTTGGTCTCAAAAACCACAAACCGGGAATTATAGTTTCTCTATAAATTTTGTCACACTCGTTCACATGGGCCCTTCCAGGAACTCGAAAGCTCGCATGCCCACATTGACTCAAAAAATAAGAAAAGTGTATTTTCTCGATGTAAATGTCGTTTTTTGGTAAAAATCACCCCTGTGTCATGGAGAAAGGTGATGAGTTTTTATCGCCGGCTCGTTTCCCATCGAATTGGGTCTAAAACTACTCAAAACTTGGTCGGCCATTTTTGGAGGAAAATCAACCTCGACTCACCGTCGAGGTCGATGAGTCTCTCGTGGTCGTCACTTTGTCTATGATGTAGGTCCCAAAAACCTCAAGCCGGAATTACAGTTTCTCTATAGATTTTTTCATGCTCATTCACATCGGCCCTTCCAGAACTCGAAAGCTCGTATGCTCGCATTGTCTCGAAAAACTAGAAAAGTGTATTTTCTCGACCTAAACGTTGTTTTTTTACAAAAATCACCCCCGAGTCGAGCCAAAGGCAATATGTTTTTATCGTTGGCTTGTTTGCCATCGAATTAGGTCTAAAATCGCTCAAAACTTGGTCGGTCATTTTTGGGCAAAAATCATTCTCGACTCACAGTCGAGGCCGATGAGTCTCCGTGGTTGTCACTTTGTCTATGATATTGGTCCCAAAAACCTCAAGCCGGGAATTATAGTTTCTCTATAAATTGTTCCACACTCGTTCACATGGGCCCTTCCAGGAACTCGAAAGCTCGCATGCCCACATTGACTCGAAAAACTAGAAAAGTGTATTCTTTTAGCCTAAACGCTATTTTTTGGTAAAAATACCCCCGTGTCATGGCGAAAGGTGATGATTTTTTATCGCTAGCTTGTTTCCCAAAGAATCGAGTCTAAAACTACTCAAAACTTGGTCGGCCATTTTTTGGCAAAAATCAACCTCGACTCACAATCGAGGCCAACGAGTCTCTATGGTTGTCACATTGTCTATGATGTAGGTCCCAAAAACCTCAAACCAGGAATTACAGTTTCTCTATGGATTGTTTCATGCTCGTTCACGCCGGCCCTTCTAGGAACTCGAAAGCTCGCATGCCGTATTGTCTCGAAAAACTAGAAAAGTGTATTTTCTCGACCTAAATATTGTTTTTTTGCAAAAATAATCCCCGTGTCATGGCGAAAGGTGATAATTTTTTATCGTTTGCTTGTTCTTCATCGAATTGGGTTTAAAACTTCTCAAAACTCGGTCGACAATTTTTGAGGGAAAATCAACCTTACCTCACAATCGAGGCCGGTGAGTCTCTTTGGTTGTCACTTTATCTATGATGTAGGTCCCAAAAACCTCAAATTAGAAATTATAGTTTCTCTATAGATTTTTTCACGCTCGTTCACATGGGCCCTTCCAAGAACTCGAAAGCTCGCATGCCCGTATTGACTCGAAAAACTAGAAAAGTGTATTTTCTCGGCTTAAACATCGTTGTTTTACGAAAATCACCTCTAGGTCATGGCCAAAGGTAATGAATTTTTATCATTTTCTTGTTTGCAATCGAACCGGGTCTAAAACGCACTCAAAACTTGGTCGGTAATTTTTGAGTGAAAATCAACCTCGACTCATAGTCGAGGCCGACGAGTCTCTCGTGGTTGTCATTTTGTCTATGATGTAGGTCCCAAAAACCTCAAGCTAGGAATTATAGTTTCTCTATCGATTGTTTCACACTCGTTCGGACCGGCCCTTCTAGGAACTCGAAGGCTCGCATGCCCACATTGACTCGAAAAACTAGAAAAGTGTATTTTTTCGGCCTAAACGTCGTTTTTTTCGAAAATCACCCCTAAGTCATGGTCAAAGGTAATGAGTTTTTACCATTGGCTCGTTTGCCATCGAACCGGGTCTAAAACTCGCTAAAAACTTGGTCGGCCATTTTTGAGCGAAAATCAACCTCGAGCTCATAGTCGAGGTCGATGAGTCTCTATGGTTGTCACTTTGTCTATGATGTAGGTCCTAAAAACCCTTAGCCGAGAATTACAATTTCTCTATAGATTTTTTCATGCTCGTTCACATTGGCCGTTCCAGGAACTCGAAAGCTCGCATGCTCGCATTGTCTCGAAAAAGTAGAAAACTCGTATTTTCTCGACCTAAACGTTATTTTTTTTGAAAAAATCACCCCTGTGTAATGGCCAAAGGCAATATGTTTTTATCGTTAGCTCGTTTGCCATTGAATTGGGTCTAAAATCGCTCAAAACTTGGTCGGTCATTTTTGGGAGAAAATCAACCTCCGCTCACGACCGAGGCCAATGAGTCTCTATGGTTGTCACTTTGTCTATGATGTTGGTCTCAAAAACCACAAACCGGGAATTATAGTTTCTCTATAAATTTTGTCACACTCGTTCACGTGGGCCCTTCTAGGAACTCGAAAGCTCGTATGCCCACATTGACTAAAAAAAAAGAAAAGTGTATTTTCTCGATGTAAACGTCGTTTTTTTGGTAAAAATCACCCCTGTGTCATGGCGAAAGGTGATGAGTTTTATCGCCGGCTCGTTTCCCATCGAATTGGGTCTAAAACTACTCAAAACTTGGTCGGCCATTTTTGGGGGAAAATCAACCTCGGCTCACCGTCGAGGCCGATGAGTCTCCGTGGTTGTCACTTTGTCTATGATGTAGGTCCCAAAAACCTCAAGCTAGGAATTATAGTTTCTCTATAGATTTTTTCATGCTCATTCACATCGGCCCTTCCAGAACTCGAAAGCTCGCATGCTCGCATTGTCTCGAAAAACTAGAAAAGTGTATTTTCTCGACCTAAACGTTGTTTTTTTTACAAAAATCACCCCCGAGTCAAAGCCAAAGGCAATATGTTTTTATCGTTGGCTTGTTTGCCATCGAATTAGGTCTAAAACTGCTCAAAACTTGGTCGGTCATTTTTGGGCAAAAATCATTCTCGAGTCACAGTCGAGGCCGATGAGTCTCTGTGGTTGTCACTTTGTCTATGATATTGGTCCCAAAAACCTCAAGCCAGGAATTATAGTTTCTCTATAAATTGTTCCACACTCGTTCACATGGGCCCTTCCAGAACTCGAAAGCTCGCATGCCCACATTGACTCGAAAAACTAGAAAAGTGTATTCTTTTAGCCTAAACGCTATTTTTTGTAAAAATACCCCTGAGTCATGGAGAAAGGTGATGATTTTTTATCGCTAGCTTGTTTCCCATGGAATTGAGTCTAAAACTACTCAAAACTTGGTCGACCATTTTTTGGCGAAAATCAACCTCGACTCACAATCGAGGCCAATGAGTCTCTATGGTTGTCACATTGTCTATGATGTAGGTCCCAAAAACCTCAAACCAGGAATTACAGTTTCTCTATGGATTGTTTCATGCTCGTTCACGCCGGCCCTTCTAGGAACTCGAAAGCTCGCATGCCGCATTGTCTCGAAAAACTAGAAAAGTGTATTTTCTCGACCTAAACATTGTTTTTTTGCAAAAATAACCCCCGTGTCATGGCGAAAGGTGATAAGTTTTTATCGTTTGCTCGTTTTTCATAGAATTGGGTTTAAAACTCGCTCAAAACTTGGTCGGTAATTTTTGGACGAAAATCAACCTCACCTCACGATCGAG
This sequence comes from Dovyalis caffra, assembly GCA_963924115.1. Lineage (NCBI taxonomy): Eukaryota > Viridiplantae > Streptophyta > Magnoliopsida > Malpighiales > Salicaceae > Dovyalis > Dovyalis caffra. The sequence continues at coordinate 30,369 of CAWUPB010000114.1, forward strand.
GCCGGTGAGTCTCTTTGGTTGTCACTTTATCTATGATGTAGGTCCCAAAAACCTCAAATTAGAAATTATAGTTTCTCTATAGATTTTTTCACGCTCGTTCACATGGGCCCTTCCAAGAACTCGAAAGCTCGCATGCCCGTATTGACTCGAAAAACTAGAAAAGTGTATTTTCTCGGCTTAAACATCGTTGTTTTGCCAAAATCACCTGTAGGTCTTGGCCAAAGGTAATGAATTTTTATCGTTTTCTCATTTGCCATCGAACCGGGTCTAAAACTGCTCAAAACTTGGTCGGCAATTTTTGAGTGAAAATCAACCTCGCCTCATAGTCGAGGCCGATGAGTCTCCGTGATTGTCACTTTGTCTATGATGTAGGTCTCAAAAACCTCAAGCTAGGAATTATAGTTTCTCTATCGATTGTTTCACACTCGTTCGTACCGGCCCTTCTAGGAACTCGAAAGCTCGCATGCCCACATTGACTCGAAAAACTAGAAAAGTGTATTTTTTGGCTTAAACGTCGTTTTTTTTCAAAAATCACCCCTAAGTCATCGCCAAAGGTAATGAGTTTTTACCGTTGGCTCGTTTTCCATCGAACTCGGGCCTAAAACTCGCAAAAAACTTGGTCGGCCATTTTTGAGCGAAAATCAACCTCGAGCTCATAGTCGAGGCCGATGAGTCTCTATGGTTGTCACTTTGTCTATGATGTAGGGCCTAAAAACCTCAAGCCGAGAATTACGGTTTCTCTATAGATTTTTTCACGCTCGTTCACATCGGCCCTTCCAGAACTCGAAAGCTCGCATGCTCGCATTGTCTTGAAAAAGTAGAAAATTGTATTTTCTCGACCTAAACATTGTTTTTTTTTTGAAAAAATACCCCCGAGTCATGGCCAAAGGCAATATGTTTTTATCGTTGGCTCGTTTGCCATTGAATTGGGTCTAAAACTCGCTCAAAACTTGGTCGATCATTTTTGAGAGAAAATTAACCTCAGCTCACAGTCGAGGCCAATGAGTCTCTATGGTTGTCACTTTGACTATGATGTTTGTCCCAAAAACCACAAGCCGGGAATTATAGTTTCTCCGTAAATTTTTTCACACTCGTTCACATGGGCCCTTCTAGGAACTCGAAAGCTCGCATGCCCACATTGACTCGAAAAACAAGAAAAGTGTATTTTCTCGACGTAAATGCCGTTTTTTGGTAAAAATCACCCCTGTGTCATGGTGAAAGGTCATGAGTTTTTATCGCCGGCTCGTTTCTCATCGAATCGGGGCACGCGAGCGAGCCGAGCACAAGGTCTCCGAGCGGGCGCGCCATGGGTCTGCGTGCCGGGCCGCGGGGGTCCGCGAGTGGGCGCGCGAGTGGCATGCGAGCCGGCCGCGGGGGTCCGCGAGCGGGCGCACAGGACGCGTGCGCACTCGCGGGGGACGCGACCCGGCCCGCATGGGGTCTGCGCGAGCGGGCGCGCGAGTGGCACGCGTGCCGGCTCGCGGAAGGTCTACGACCCGAGCACACCCATCGTGCGCGGGGGCCCGTGAGCCAGCCCGCGGGGGTCCGCGTGCCGACCGCGCGGGCCCGCCTGCCAGTGGGGTCCGCGAGCGGCGCGCGGGTGGCATGCGAGCCAGCCGCCGTAGGGGGTCGACGAGCGAGCGTGCGGGGGTTCCGCGTGCCGGCCCCGCGGGGGGTCGCGAGCGGGCGTGCGGGGGTCCGCGTGCCGCCACTGCGGGGGTTGCAAGCCGGCCCGCGGGGGTCGACGAGCCGGCGCGCGGTGGGTCCGCGTGCCGGCCCGCGCAGTGGGATGCGAGCAAGCCGCGCGGGGTTCGACGAGCGGGCGCGAAGGGCGTCCGCGTGCCCGGCCCGCACGGGTTCGACGAGCGAGCGCAAGGGGGTCCGCGTGCCAGCCGCCGCGGGTCGCGAGTCCCGCGCGGAGCCGCGTCGCCGCAGGGTCCGCGAGCGGGTGCGTAGGTGGCATGCGAGCCGGCCGCCGAGGTGTCGGCGAGCGGGCGCGCAGGGGGTTGCGAGCCGGCCCGCCGAGGAGTCCGCGTGCCCGCCCGCATGGGGTCCGCGAGGCCGGCGCGCGGGTGGCATGCGAGCCGGCCCGCGGGGTGTCGGCGGCCCGGCGCGCGACGGGGTCGCGTGCC
>CAWUPB010000114.1:40000-89011 GCA_963924115.1 Dovyalis caffra
CGCGTCTGAGCTCTCATTAGAATCCCCGAGACCGTCGCTACGTCCCGAGCTCGCCCGGCATCGGGCCGGGCACTCGCGCACCCACCTTTGCCACTCCGCTCGCAACGCCGATGCCTGAGCCTTGGGCGTCGGGCCACGATCACGACGAAGGCCTTGGGCATTGCGCGAAGAGCGCACGCGTCGACACGAGCACAGCGACTCAATGCCATGCAAGCGCTAGTGCAAAGCTCTCATTAGAATCCCCAAGCCGGTCAGCTACGTCCCAACGGCGTCGGACGGGCCACTCGCGCACCCACCTTTGTAACTCGACTCAAAAGGCCAATGCGTAGGCCTTGGCGCGGTGAGGATACGATCACGACAAAGGACTTGGGGATTGCACGAAGAGCGCACACATTGGGCGCAAGCACAACAACTCAATGCCATGCAAGCGCTAGCCTAAAGCTCTCGTTGGAATCCCCGAGCCGATCGCTACGTCCCGGCGGCGTCGGGCGGGCCACCGCGCGCCCCACCTGCACACCCACCTTCGACACTCGGCGCGAAATGCCGATGCCCGGGCCTTGGGCTGTCGGGGAACGATCGCGACAAAGGGTGAGGGATTGCGGGGAGAGCACACGCTTCGGCACAAGCACAGCAACGTAATGCTATGCAAGCACTAGCGTAAAGCTCTCCTTGGAATCCCCAAGCCCGTCGCTACGTCCGGCTGGGGCATCACGCTGGCCACCTGCACACACGCATTTGCCACTCGGCTCGAAAATGCTGATGGCCGAGGCCTCGGGCTGTGGAGATATCATCACGACAAAGGCTCGAGGAGATTCCGCGGGGGCCCATGCGTCCACACAAGCAAAACAACTTAATGCCACTGCAAGCGCTTGCATAAATCTCTCGTTGGAATTCCCAAAGCCCGACGCAACATCCCCATAGCTTCGACCCGGCCACCTTCTTAACTTGCCATTGCGGCAACAAAAACCAACCGCGTGCTTGCCGAAAGCAAATAAAACACCCATAGCTGCTGGCCCACCAGTTGGCAAAAGCACGAGGCACAAAAAACCCACAAAAAGGCTGGCTGCTGCATAGAAAAATCCGAGGGTCACCGGAGGGGGTCGTCGGAAAAAGTGGCCGGAGGGGGTCACGGCGAACGGAAACATTCACCGGCCCGGCACATTAGCAAGCCCACCAAGAACGAGAGCCAAGACACCACCCACAATGCTCCTGCACTAGGACCCATGGCTGGCGCCCATGGGCAGGGCAGGCGGCTACCCCCATAGAGCAATATGTAGAATTTCGGCTCCGGCGGGTAGACACTACTAGGTCCCACCCGTCACCCCCCTCTAAAAAATTCAATTTTTGAATTTTGAACTGAAATTTTGAACATAGGTTGGGAAAAATCCAATCTATTTTCTGGAAAATTTTTAGAATTTTTCAAGGACCGGAATATGCTTTTTTATTTTTTAAACATTAAAAATGTAGAAAATCGGAAAAAACATAAGTCGGAACGATCCAAACAAGTGTGAGGGAGCACAATAATAACATTTTGGAATTATTGGGAATGTTTTTGTTTGAAAGGGACGAATTTTCAAGCCGGAGAAAGCGAGAAATTTGGCGAAGCCGAGCACTGGCGGCCCGGCGCCATCTGCTCAGCGCAGCAAGCCCTCCCTAACCTCCTTCCGCGCACCGCTGGGACGGCCGAGCGCCGCGGGGAGTCCTGCGAGCCCGGCCACGCCCATCGTGCGCGGGGGCTCGCGAGCCGGCCCGCGGGGTATCGCGTGCCGGCCGCAGGGGTGCGCGGCGGGCGCGCGGTGGCATGCGAGCCGACTGCGGGGGGCTCGGCGAGCGAACGCGCGGGGGTCGCGTGCCGGCCGCGCGGGGGGTCGACGAGCGGGCACGCGAGGGGTCGACGAGCGGGCACGCGGGGGTCCGCGTGCCGGCCCGCGAGGGGGATGTGAGCCGACCGCTGAGGGGTCACGCGAGCCGGCCGTATGGCGCTCGCGAGAGGGCGCGCAGGTGGCATGCGACCTGGCCGCCGGGATGCACGCGTCCGGCCCGCCGATGGGATGAGAGCCGGCCAGCATGGGGTCACGCGCAGCGGGCGCGCGGGTGGCATGCGGAGCCAGCCCGCGAGGGTCTAAAACTATTCAAAACTTGGTTGGCCATTTTTCGGCGAAAATCGACCTCGGCTCACGATCGAGCCAATGAGTCTCTGTGGTTGTCACTTTGTCTATGATGTAGGTCCCAAAAACCTCGAAGCTAGGAATTACGGTTTCTGCTGTATATTGTTTCACGCTCGTTCACGCTAGCCCTTCCGGGAACTCGAAAGCTTGCGTGCTCGCATTGTCTCGAAAAACTAGAAAAGTTTATTTTCTTGACCTAAATGTTGTTTTTTTTGCAAAAATCACCCCCGAGTCATGGCCAAAGGTGATGCGTTTTTATCGTTGGCTCGTTTTCCATCGAATTGGTTTTAAAAGCTGCTCAAAACTTGGTCGTAATTTTTAGGCAAAAATCAACTTTACCTCACGATCGAGGCAGGTGAGTCTCTTTGGTTGTCACTTTATCTATATGTAGGTCCCAAAAACCTCAAATTATGAATTAGAGTTTCTCTATTGATTGTTTCATGCTCGGTCACATAGGCCCTTCTAGGAACTCGAAAGCTCGCATGCCGTATTGACTCGAAAAACTAGAAAAGTGTATTTTCTCGACCTAAACGTCGTTTTTTCCCAAAATCACCCACGAGTTCATGGCCAAAGGTAATGAATTTTTATCGTTAGCTCATTTGCCATCGAGCCAGGTCTAAAAGCGCTCAAAACTTGGTCAATCATTTTTTGAGCGAAAATCAACCTCGGCTCATAGTCGAGGTGATGAGTCTACGTGGTTGTCACTTTGGCTATGATGTAAGGCCCAAAAACTTCAAACTAGGAATTATAGTTTCTCTATAGATTATTTCACGCTCGTTCACAACGACTCTTCCAAGAACTCGAAAACTCGCATACCGCATTTTCTCAAAAAAATAGAAAGGTGTATTTTCTCGGTATAAACGTTGTTTTCTTACAAAAATACCCCCGAGTTCATGGGCAAAAGGCTGATGAGTTTTTATCATTGACTCGTTTGCCATTGAGCTGGGTCTAAAGCTTGCTCGAAACTTGGTTGGCCATTTTTGGGCAAAAATCAACCTCGGCTCACGGTCGAGGCCGATAAGTCTCTGTGGTTGTCACTTTGTCTATGATGTAGGTCCCAAAAACCTCAAATCAGAAATTAAAGTTTTTTTATAGATTGTTTCACGTTCATTCACACCGGCCCTTCTAAGAACTCGAAAGCTCGCATGCCGCATTGTCTCGAAAAACTAAAAAGGTGTATTTTCTCGACCTTAATGTCATTTTTTTGTAAAAATCACCCCCGAGTCATGGCGAAAGGCGATGAGTTTTTATCTTTGGCTCATTTGCCATCGAATTGGGTCTAAAGCTGCTCAAAAATTGGTCGGCATATTTGGGCAAAAATCAACCTCGGCTCACGGTCTAGGCGGATAAGCCTTTATGGTTGTCACTTTATCTATGATGTTGGTCCCAAAAACCTCAAACCGGGAATTAAAGTTTCGCTATAGATTGTTTCACGCTCGTTCACAACGGCCCATCCGGGAACTCGAAAGGTCGCGTGCCGCATTGTGTCGAAAAACTAGAAAGGTGTATTTTCTCGACCTAAACGTCATTTTTTTTTGTAAAAATCACCCCCGAGTCATGGTCAAAAGCTTCGCATGCTCGTATTGTCTCAAAAAACTAGAAAAGTGTATCTTACGGGCCTAAACGTCATATTTTTGCAAAAATCACCCCTAGGTCATGGCCTAAGGCCATGAGTTTTTATATTTGGCTCGTGTTGCATCGAGCTGGGTTTAAAACTTCTCGAAACATGGTCGGCCATTTTTGGGCAAAAATCAACATCGGCTCAAAGTCAAGGCCGATGAGTCTCGATGGTTATCACTTTGGCTATGATGTAGGTCCCAAAAACCTCACACCGGGAATAATCATTTCTCTATAGATTGTTTCACGCTCGTTCACACTAGCCCTTCCGGGAATTTGAAAGCTCGCGTACCGCATTGTCTCGAAAAACTAGAAAAATGTATTTTCTCTGTCTAAACGTCATTTTTTTTGCAAAAATCACCCCCGAGTCATGGCCAAAGGAGATGAGTTTTTATCGTTGGCTTGTTTTCCATCGAGCCGGGTCTAAAACTACTCAAAACTTGGTCGGCCATTTTTGGGCAAAAATCAACCTCGGCTCGATGTCGAGGCCGATGAGTCTCTATGATTGTCACTTTGTCTATGATATAGGTCCTAAAAACCTCAAGCTAGAAATTATAGTTTCTCTATAGATTGTTTCACGATCGTTCACACCAGCCCTTCCGGGAACTCGAAAGCTCGCATGCTCACATTGTCTCGAAAAACTAAAAAAGTGTATTTTCATGGCCTAAACGTCATTTTTTTTGCAAAGATCAAGCCCGAGGTCATGCCAAAGGCCATGATTTTTTATATTTGGCTTTTTTTCCCTAGAACTAGGTCTAAAGCGCTCAAAAATTGGTCGGTAATTTTTGAGTGAAAATCGACCTCGGCTCACGATCGAGCCAATGAGTCTCTGTGGTTGTCACTTTGTCCATGATGTAGGTCCCAAAAACCTCGAAGCTAGGAATTACGGTTTCTCTGTATATTGTTTCACGCTCGTTCACGCTAGCCCTTCCGGGAACTCGAAAGCTTGCGTGCTCGCATTGTCTCAAAAAACTAGAAAAGTTTATTTTCTTGACCTAAATGTTGTTTTTTTTTGCAAAAATCACCCCCGAGTCATGGCCAAAGGTGATGCGTTTTTATCGTTGGCTCGTTTTCCATCGAATTGGTTTTAAAGCTGCTCAAAACTTGGTCGTAATTTTTAGGCAAAAATCAACTTTACCTCACGGTCGAGGCAGGTGAGTCTCTTTGGTTGTCACTTTATCTATATGTAGGTCCCAAAAACCTCAAATTATGAATTAGAGTTTCTCTATTGATTGTTTCATGCTCGGTCACATAGGCCCTTCTAGGAACTCGAAAGCTCGCATGCCGTATTGACTCGAAAAACTAGAAAAGTGTATTTTCTCGACCTAAACGTCGTTTTTTTCCCAAAATCACCCACGAGTTCATGGCCAAAGGTAATGAATTTTTATCGTTAGCTCATTTGCCATCGAGCCGGGTCTAAAGCTGCTCAAAACTTGGTCAATCATTTTTTGAGCGAAAATCAACCTCGGCTCATAGTCGAGGCTGATGAGTCTACGTGGTTGTCACTTTGGCTATGATGTAAGGCCCAAAAACTTCAAACTAGGAATTATAGTTTCTCTATAGATTATTTCACGCTCGTTCACAACGACTCTTCCAAGAACTCGAAAACTCGCATACCGCATTTTCTCAAAAAAATAGAAAGGTGTATTTTCTCGGTATAAACGTTGTTTTCTTACAAAAATACCCCCGAGTTCATGGGCAAAAGGCGATGAGTTTTTATCATTGACTCGTTTGCCATTGAGCTGGGTCTAAAGCGCTCGAAACTTGGTTGGCCATTTTTGGGCAAAAATCAACCTCGGCTCACGGTCGAGGCAGATAAGTCTCTGTGGTTGTCACTTTGTCTATGATGTAGGTCCCAAAAACCTCAAATCAGAAATTAAAGTTTTTTTATAGATTGTTTCACGTTCATTCACACCGGCCCTTCTAAGAACTCGAAAGCTCGCATGCCGCATTGTCTCGAAAAACTAAAAAGGTGTATTTTCTCGACCTTAATGTCATTTTTTTGTAAAAATCACCCCCGAGTCATGGCGAAAGGCGATGAGTTTTTATCTTTGGCTCATTTGCCATCGAATTGGGTCTAAAGCTGCTCAAAAATTGGTCGGCATATTTGGGCAAAAATCAACCTCGGCTCACGGTCTAGGCCGATAAGCCTTTATGGTTGTCACTTTATCTATGATGTTGGTCCCAAAAACCTCAAACCGGGAATTAAAGTTTCGCTATAGATTGTTTCACGCTCGTTCACAACGGCCCATCCGGGAACTCGAAAGGTCGCATGCCCGCATTGTGTCGAAAAACTAGAAAGGTGTATTTTCTCGACCTAAACGTCATTTTTTTTTGTAAAAATCACCCCCGAGTCATGGTCAAAAGCTTCGCATGCTCGTATTGTCTCAAAAAACTAGAAAAGTGTATCTTACGGGCCTAAACGTCATATTTTTGCAAAAATCACCCCTAGGTCATGGCCTAAGGCCATGAGTTTTTATATTTGGCTCGTGTTGCATCGAGCTGGGTTTAAAACTTCTCAAAACATGGTCGGCCATTTTTGGGCAAAAATCAACATCGGCTCAAAGTCAAGGCCGATGAGTCTCGATGGTTATCACTTTGGCTATGATGTAGGTCCCAAAAACCTCACACCGGGAATAATCATTTCTCTATAGATTGTTTCACGCTCGTTCACACTAGCCCTTCCGGGAATTTGAAAGCTCGCGTGCCGCATTGTCTCGAAAAACTAGAAAAATGTATTTTCTCTGTCTAAACGTCATTTTTTTTGCAAAAATCACCCCCGAGTCATGGCCAAAGGAGATGAGTTTTTATCGTTGGCTTGTTTTCCATCGAGCCGGGTCTAAAACTACTCAAAACTTGGTCGGCCATTTTTGGGCAAAAATCAACCTCGGCTCGATGTCGAGGCGATGAGTCTACTATGATTGTCACTTTGTCTATGATATAGGTCCTAAAAACCTCAAGCTAGAAATTATAGTTTCTCTATAGATTGTTTCACGATCGTTCACACCGAGCCCTTCCGGGAACTCGAAAGCTCGCATGCTCACATTGTCTCGAAAAACTAAAAAAGTGTATTTTCATGGCCTAAACGTCATTTTTTTTGCAAAGATCAAGCCCGAGGTCATGCCAAAGGCCATGATTTTTTATATTTGGCTTTTTTTCCCTAGAACTAGGTCTAAAGCTGCTCAAAAATTGGTCGGTAATTTTTGAGTGAAAATCGACCTCGGCTCACGATCGAGCCAATGAGTCTCTGTGGTTGTCACTTTGTCTATGATGTAGGTCCCAAAAACCTCAAGCTAGGAATTACGGTTTCTCTGTATATTGTTTCACGCTCGTTCACGCTAGCCCTTCCGGGAACTCGAAAGCTTGCGTGCTCGCATTGTCTCAAAAAACTAGAAAAGTTTATTTTCTTGACCTAAATGTTGTTTTTTTTGCAAAAATCACCCCCGAGTCATGGCCAAAGGTGATGCGTTTTTATCGTTGGCTCGTTTTCCATCGAATTGGTTTTAAAAGCTGCTCAAAACTTGGTCGTAATTTTTAGGCAAAAATCAACTTTACCTCACGATCGAGGCCGGTGAGTCTCTTTGGTTGTCACTTTATCTATATGTAGGTCCCAAAAACCTCAAATTATGAATTAGAGTTTCTCTATTGATTGTTTCATGCTCGGTCACATAGGCCCTTCTAGGAACTCGAAAGCTCGCATGCCGTATTGACTCGAAAAACTAGAAAAGTGTATTTTCTCGACCTAAACGTCGTTTTTTTCCCAAAATCACCCACGAGTTCATGGCCAAAGGTAATGAATTTTTATCGTTAGCTCATTTGCCATCGAGCTGGGTCTAAAGCTGCTCAAAACTTGGTCAATCATTTTTTGAGCGAAAATCAACCTCGGCTCATAGTCGAGGCTGATGAGTCTACGTGGTTGTCACTTTGGCTATGATGTAAGGCCCAAAAACTTCAAACTAGGAATTATAGTTTCTCTATAGATTATTTCACGCTCGTTCACAACGGCTCTTCCAAGAACTCGAAAACTCGCATACCGCATTTTCTCAAAAAAATAGAAAGGTGTATTTTCTCGGTATAAACGTTGTTTTCTTACAAAAATACCCCCGAGTTCATGGGCAAAAGGCGATGAGTTTTTATCATTGACTCGTTTGCCATTGAGCTGGGTCTAAAGCTGCTCGAAACTTGGTTGGCCATTTTTGGGCAAAAATCAACCTCGGCTCACGGTCGAGGCGGATAAGTCTCTGTGGTTGTCACTTTGTCTATGATGTAGGTCCCAAAAACCTCAAATCAGAAATTAAAGTTTTTTATAGATTGTTTCACGTTCATTCACACCGGCCCTTCTAAGAACTCGAAAGCTCGCATGCCGCATTGTCTCGAAAAACTAAAAAGGTGTATTTTCTCGACCTTAATGTCATTTTTTTGTAAAAATCACCCCCGGAGTCATGGCGAAAGGCGATGAGTTTTTATCTTTGGCTCATTTGCCATCGAATTGGGTCTAAAGCTGCTCAAAAATTGGTCGGCATATTTGGGCAAAAATCAACCTCGGCTCACGGTCTAGGCCGATAAGCCTTTATGGTTGTCACTTTATCTATGATGTTGGTCCCAAAAACCTCAAACCGGGAATTAAAGTTTCGCTATAGATTGTTTCACGCTCGTTCACAACGGCCCATCCGGGAACTCGAAAGGTCGCATGCCGCATTGTGTCGAAAAACTAGAAAGGTGTATTTTCTCGACCTAAACGTCATTTTTTTTGTAAAAATCACCCCCGAGTCATGGTCAAAAGCTTCGCATGCTCGTATTGTCTCAAAAAACTAGAAAAGTGTATCTTACGGGCCTAAACGTCATATTTTTGCAAAAATCACCCCTAGGTCATGGCCTAAGGCCATGAGTTTTTATATTTGGCTCGTGTTGCATCGAGCTGGGTTTAAAACTTCTCAAAACATGGTCGGCCATTTTTGGGCAAAAATCAACATCGGCTCAAAGTCAAGGCCGATGAGTCTCGATGGTTATCACTTTGGCTATGATGTAGGTCCCAAAAACCTCACACCGGGAATAATCATTTCTCTATAGATTGTTTCACGCTCGTTCACACTAGCCCTTCCGGGAATTTGAAAGCTCGCGTGCCGCATTGTCTCGAAAAACTAGAAAAATGTATTTTCTCTGTCTAAACGTCATTTTTTTTGCAAAAATCACCCCCGAGTCATGGCCAAAGGAGATGAGTTTTTATCGTTGGCTTGTTTTCCATCGAGCTGGGTCTAAAACTACTCAAAACTTGGTCGGCCATTTTTGGGCAAAAATCAACCTCGGCTCGATGTCGAAGCAGATGAGTCTCCATGATTGTCACTTTGTCTATGATATAGGTCCTAAAAACCTCGAAGCTAGAAATTATAGTTTCTCTATAGATTGTTTCACGATCGTTCACACGAGCCCTTCCGGGAACTCGAAAGCTCGCATGCTCACATTGTCTCGAAAAACTAAAAAAGTGTATTTTCATGGCCTAAACGTCATTTTTTTTGCAAAGATCAAGCCCGGAGTCATGCCAAAGGCCATGATTTTTTATATTTGGCTTTTTTCCCTAGAACTAGGTCTAAAGCGCTCAAAAATTGGTCGGTAATTTTTGAGTGAAAATCGACCTCGGCTCACGATCGAGCCAATGAGTCTCTGTGGTTGTCACTTTGTCTATGATGTAGGTCCCAAAAACCTCGAAGCTAGGAATTACGGTTTCTCTGTATATTGTTTCACGCTCGTTCACGCTAGCCCTTCCGGGAACTCGAAAGCTTGCGTGCTCGCATTGTCTCAAAAAACTAGAAAAGTTTATTTTCTTGACCTAAATGTTGTTTTTTTTGCAAAAATCACCCCCGGAGTCATGGCCAAAGGTGATGCGTTTTTATCGTTGGCTCGTTTTCCATCGAATTGGTTTTAAAGCTGCTCAAAACTTGGTCGTAATTTTTAGGCAAAAATCAACTTTACCTCACGATCGAGGCCGGTGAGTCTCTTTGGTTGTCACTTTATCTATATGTAGGTCCCAAAAACCTCAAATTATGAATTAGAGTTTCTCTATTGATTGTTTCATGCTCGGTCACATAGGCCCTTCTAGGAACTCGAAAGCTCGCATGCCGTATTGACTCGAAAAACTAGAAAAGTGTATTTTCTCGACCTAAACGTCGTTTTTTTCCCAAAATCACCCACGAGTTCATGGCCAAAGGTAATGAATTTTTATCGTTGGCTCATTTGCCATCGAGCCGGGTCTAAAGCTGCTCAAAACTTGGTCAATCATTTTTTGAGCGAAAATCAACCTCGGCTCATAGTCGAGGTGATGAGTCTACGTGGTTGTCACTTTGGCTATGATGTAAGGCCCAAAAACTTCAAACTAGGAATTATAGTTTCTCTATAGATTATTTCACGCTCGTTCACAACGGCTCTTCCAAGAACTCGAAAACTCGCATACCGCATTTTCTCAAAAAAATAGAAAGGTGTATTTTCTCGGTATAAACGTTGTTTTCTTACAAAAATACCCCCGAGTTCATGGGCAAAAGGCGATGAGTTTTTATCATTGACTCGTTTGCCATTGAGTTGGGTCTAAAGCTGCTCGAAACTTGGTTGGCCATTTTTGGGCAAAAATCAACCTCGGCTCACGGTCGAGGCAGATAAGTCTCGTGGTTGTCACTTTGTCTATGATGTAGGTCCCAAAAACCTCAAATCAGAAATTAAAGTTTTTTATAGATTGTTTCACGTTCATTCACACCGGCCCTTCTAAGAACTCGAAAGCTCGCATGCACGCATTGTCTCGAAAAACTAAAAAGGTGTATTTTCTCGACCTTAATGTCATTTTTTTGTAAAAATCACCCCCGAGTCATGGCGAAAGGCGATGAGTTTTTATCTTTGGCTCATTTGCCATCGAATTGGGTCTAAAGCTGCTCAAAAATTGGTCGGCATATTTGGGCAAAAATCAACCTCGGCTCACGGTCTAGGCCGATAAGCCTTTATGGTTGTCACTTTATCTATGATGTTGGTCCCAAAAACCTCAAACCGGGAATTAAAGTTTCGCTATAGATTGTTTCACGCTCGTTCACAACGGCCCATCCGGGAACTCGAAAGGTCGCATGCCGCATTGTGTCGAAAAACTAGAAAGGTGTATTTTCTCGACCTAAACGTCATTTTTTTTGTAAAAATCACCCCCGAGTCATGGTCAAAAGCTTCGCATGCTCGTATTGTCTCAAAAAACTAGAAAAGTGTATCTTACGGGCCTAAACGTCATATTTTTGCAAAAATCACCCCTAGGTCATGGCCTAAGGCCATGAGTTTTTATATTTGGCTCGTGTTGCATCGAGCTGGGTTTAAAACTTCTCAAAACATGGTCGGCCATTTTTGGGCAAAAATCAACATCGGCTCAAAGTCAAGGCCGATGAGTCTCGATGGTTATCACTTTGGCTATGATGTAGGTCCCAAAAACCTCACACCGGGAATAATCATTTCTCTATAGATTGTTTCACGCTCGTTCACACTAGCCCTTCCGGGAATTTGAAAGCTCGCATGCCGCATTGTCTCAAAAAACTAGAAAAATGTATTTTCTCTGTCTAAACGTCATTTTTTTTGCAAAAATCACCCCCGAGTCATGGCCAAAGGAGATGAGTTTTTATCGTTGGCTTGTTTTCCATCGAGCCGGGTCTAAAACTACTCAAAACTTGGTCGGCCATTTTTGGGCAAAAATCAACCTCGGCTCGATGTCGAGGCAGATGAGTCTCTATGATTGTCACTTTGTCTATGATATAGGTCCTAAAAACCTCAAGCTAGAAATTATAGTTTCTCTATAGATTGTTTCACGATCGTTCACACCAGCCCTTCCGGGAACTCGAAAGCTCGCATGCTCACATTGTCTCGAAAAACTAAAAAAGTGTATTTTCATGGCCTAAACGTCATTTTTTTTGCAAAGATCAAGCCCGAGTCATGCCAAAGGCCATGATTTTTTATATTTGGCTTTTTTCCCTAGAACTAGGTCTAAAGCTGCTCAAAAATTGGTCGGTAATTTTTGAGTGAAAATCGACCTCGGCTCACGGTCGAGCCAATGAGTCTCTGTGGTTGTCACTTTGTCTATGATGTAGGTCCCAAAAACCTCGAAGCTAGGAATTACGGTTTCTCTGTATATTGTTTCACGCTCGTTCACGCTAGCCCTTCCGGGAACTCGAAAGCTTGCGTGCTCGCATTGTCTCAAAAAACTAGAAAAGTTTATTTTCTTGACCTAAATGTTGTTTTTTTTGCAAAAATCACCCCCGAGTCATGGCCAAAGGTGATGCGTTTTTATCGTTGGCTCGTTTTCCATCGAATTGGTTTTAAAGCTGCTCGAAAACTTGGTCGTAATTTTTAGGCAAAAATCAACTTTACCTCACGATCGAGGCGGTGAGTCTCTTTGGTTGTCACTTTATCTATATGTAGGTCCCAAAAACCTCAAATTATGAATTAGAGTTTCTCTATTGATTGTTTCATGCTCGGTCACATAGGCCCTTCTAGGAACTCGAAAGCTCGCATGCCGTATTGACTCGAAAAACTAGAAAAGTGTATTTTCTCGACCTAAACGTCGTTTTTTTCCCAAAATCACCCACGAGTTCATGGCCAAAGGTAATGAATTTTTATCGTTAGCTCATTTGCCATCGAGCTGGGTCTAAAGCTGCTCAAAACTTGGTCAATCATTTTTTGAGCGAAAATCAACCTCGGCTCATAGTCGAGGTGATGAGTCTACGTGGTTGTCACTTTGGCTATGATGTAAGGCCCAAAAACTTCAAACTAGGAATTATAGTTTCTCTATAGATTATTTCACGCTCGTTCACAACGGCTCTTCCAAGAACTCGAAAACTCGCATACCGCATTTTCTCAAAAAAATAGAAAGGTGTATTTTCTCGGTATAAACGTTGTTTTCTTACAAAAATACCCCCGAGTTCATGGGCAAAAGCTGATGAGTTTTTATCATTGACTCGTTTGCCATTGAGCTGGGTCTAAAGCTGCTCGAAACTTGGTTGGCCATTTTTGGGCAAAAATCAACCTCGGCTCACGGTCGAGGCAGATAAGTCTCTGTGGTTGTCACTTTGTCTATGATGTAGGTCCCAAAAACCTCAAATCAGAAATTAAAGTTTTTTTATAGATTGTTTCACGTTCATTCACACCGGCCCTTCTAAGAACTCGAAAGCTCGCATGCACGCATTGTCTCGAAAAACTAAAAAGGTGTATTTTCTCGACCTTAATGTCATTTTTTTGTAAAAATCACCCCCGGAGTCATGGCGAAAGGCGATGAGTTTTTATCTTTGGCTCATTTGCCATCGAATTGGGTCTAAAGCTGCTCAAAAATTGGTCGGCATATTTGGGCAAAAATCAACCTCGGCTCACGGTCTAGGCCGATAAGCCTTTATGGTTGTCACTTTATCTATGATGTTGGTCCCAAAAACCTCGAACCGGGAATTAAAGTTTCGCTATAGATTGTTTCACGCTCGTTCACAACGGCCCATCCGGGAACTCGAAAGGTCGCGTGCCGCATTGTGTCGAAAAACTAGAAAGGTGTATTTTCTCGACCTAAACGTCATTTTTTTTTGTAAAAATCACCCCCGAGTCATGGTCAAAAGCTTCGCATGCTCGTATTGTCTCAAAAAACTAGAAAAGTGTATCTTACGGGCCTAAACGTCATATTTTTGCAAAAATCACCCCTAGGTCATGGCCTAAGGCCATGAGTTTTTATATTTGGCTCGTGTTGCATCGAGCTGGGTTTAAAACTTCTCAAAACATGGTCGGCCATTTTTGGGCAAAAATCAACATCGGCTCAAAGTCAAGGCCGATGAGTCTCGATGGTTATCACTTTGGCTATGATGTAGGTCCCAAAAACCTCACACCGGGAATAATCATTTCTCTATAGATTGTTTCACGCTCGTTCACACTAGCCCTTCCGGGAATTTGAAAGCTCGCGTGCCGCATTGTCTCAAAAAACTAGAAAAATGTATTTTCTCTGTCTAAACGTCATTTTTTTTGCAAAAATCACCCCCGAGTCATGGCCAAAGGAGATGAGTTTTTATCGTTGGCTTGTTTTCCATCGAGCTGGGTCTAAAACTACTCAAAACTTGGTCGGCCATTTTTGGGCAAAAATCAACCTCGGCTCGATGTCGAGGCCGATGAGTCTACTATGATTGTCACTTTGTCTATGATATAGGTCCTAAAAACCTCGAAGCTAGAAATTATAGTTTCTCTATAGATTGTTTCACGATCGTTCACACAGCCCTTCCGGGAACTCGAAAGCTCGCATGCTCACATTGTCTCGAAAAACTAAAAAAGTGTATTTTCATGGCCTAAACGTCATTTTTTTTGCAAAGATCAAGCCCGAGTCATGCCAAAGGCCATGATTTTTTATATTTGGCTTTTTTCCCTAGAACTAGGTCTAAAGCTGCTCAAAAATTGGTCGGTAATTTTTGAGTGAAAATCGACCTCGGCTCACGGTCGAGCCAATGAGTCTCTGTGGTTGTCACTTTGTCTATGATGTAGGTCCCAAAAACCTCGAAGCTAGGAATTACGGTTTCTCTGTATATTGTTTCACGCTCGTTCACGCTAGCCGCTTCCGGGAACTCGAAAGCTTGCGTGCTCGCATTGTCTCAAAAAACTAGAAAAGTTTATTTTCTTGACCTAAATGTTGTTTTTTTTGCAAAAATCACCCCCGAGTCATGGCCAAAGGTGATGCGTTTTTATCGTTGGCTCGTTTTCCATCGAATTGGTTTTAAAGCTGCTCGAAAACTTGGTCGTAATTTTTAGGCAAAAATCAACTTTACCTCACGATCGAGGCAGGTGAGTCTCTTTGGTTGTCACTTTATCTATATGTAGGTCCCAAAAACCTCAAATTATGAATTAGAGTTTCTCTATTGATTGTTTCATGCTCGGTCACATAGGCCCTTCTAGGAACTCGAAAGCTCGCATGCCGTATTGACTCGAAAAACTAGAAAAGTGTATTTTCTCGACCTAAACGTCGTTTTTTTCCCAAAATCACCCACGAGTTCATGGCCAAAGGTAATGAATTTTTATCGTTAGCTCATTTGCCATCGAGCTGGGTCTAAAGCTGCTCAAAACTTGGTCAATCATTTTTTGAGCGAAAATCAACCTCGGCTCATAGTCGAGGTGATGAGTCTACGTGGTTGTCACTTTGGCTATGATGTAAGGCCCAAAAACTTCAAACTAGGAATTATAGTTTCTCTATAGATTATTTC
The DNA here is from genome assembly GCA_963924115.1 of Dovyalis caffra. Lineage (NCBI taxonomy): Eukaryota > Viridiplantae > Streptophyta > Magnoliopsida > Malpighiales > Salicaceae > Dovyalis > Dovyalis caffra. Next base: position 55,017 of record CAWUPB010000114.1, read on the forward strand.
ACGCTCGTTCACAACGGCTCTTCCAAGAACTCGAAAACTCGCATACCGCATTTTCTCAAAAAAATAGAAAGGTGTATTTTCTCGGTATAAACGTTGTTTTCTTACAAAAATACCCCCGAGTTCATGGGCAAAAGGCGATGAGTTTTTATCATTGACTCGTTTGCCATTGAGCTGGGTCTAAAGCTGCTCGAAACTTGGTTGGCCATTTTTGGGCAAAAATCAACCTCGGCTCACGGTCGAGGCAGATAAGTCTCTGTGGTTGTCACTTTGTCTATGATGTAGGTCCCAAAAACCTCAAATCAGAAATTAAAGTTTTTTTATAGATTGTTTCACGTTCATTCACACCGGCCCTTCTAAGAACTCGAAAGCTCGCATGCCGCATTGTCTCGAAAAACTAAAAAGGTGTATTTTCTCGACCTTAATGTCATTTTTTTGTAAAAATCACCCCCGGAGTCATGGCGAAAGGCGATGAGTTTTTATCTTTGGCTCATTTGCCATCGAATTGGGTCTAAAGCTGCTCAAAAATTGGTCGGCATATTTGGGCAAAAATCAACCTCGGCTCACGGTCTAGGCCGATAAGCCTTTATGGTTGTCACTTTATCTATGATGTTGGTCCCAAAAACCTCGAACCGGGAATTAAAGTTTCGCTATAGATTGTTTCACGCTCGTTCACAACGGCCCATCCGGGAACTCGAAAGGTCGCATGCCGCATTGTGTCGAAAAACTAGAAAGGTGTATTTTCTCGACCTAAACGTCATTTTTTTTTGTAAAAATCACCCCCGAGTCATGGTCAAAAGCTTCGCATGCTCGTATTGTCTCAAAAAACTAGAAAAGTGTATCTTACGGGCCTAAACGTCATATTTTTGCAAAAATCACCCCTAGGTCATGGCCTAAGGCCATGAGTTTTTATATTTGGCTCGTGTTGCATCGAGCTTGGGTTTAAAACTTCTCAAAACATGGTCGGCCATTTTTGGGCAAAAATCAACATCGGCTCAAAGTCAAGGCCGATGAGTCTCGATGGTTATCACTTTGGCTATGATGTAGGTCCCAAAAACCTCACACCGGGAATAATCATTTCTCTATAGATTGTTTCACGCTCGTTCACACTAGCCCTTCCGGGAATTTGAAAGCTCGCATGCCGCATTGTCTCAAAAAACTAGAAAAATGTATTTTCTCTGTCTAAACGTCATTTTTTTTGCAAAAATCACCCCCGAGTCATGGCCAAAGGAGATGAGTTTTTATCGTTGGCTTGTTTTCCATCGAGCTGGGTCTAAAACTACTCAAAACTTGGTCGGCCATTTTTGGGCAAAAATCAACCTCGGCTCGATGTCGAGGCCGATGAGTCTCTATGATTGTCACTTTGTCTATGATATAGGTCCTAAAAACCTCGAAGCTAGAAATTATAGTTTCTCTATAGATTGTTTCACGATCGTTCACACAAGCCCTTCCGGGAACTCGAAAGCTCGCATGCTCACATTGTCTCGAAAAACTAAAAAAGTGTATTTTCATGGCCTAAACGTCATTTTTTTTGCAAAGATCAAGCCCGAGTCATGCCAAAGGCCATGATTTTTTATATTTGGCTTTTTTTCCCTAGAACTAGGTCTAAAGCTGCTCAAAAATTGGTCGGTAATTTTTGAGTGAAAATCGACCTCGGCTCACGGTCGAGCCAATGAGTCTCTGTGGTTGTCACTTTGTCTATGATGTAGGTCCCAAAAACCTCGAAGCTAGGAATTACGGTTTCTCTGTATATTGTTTCACGCTCGTTCACGCTAGCCACTTCCGGGAACTCGAAAGCTTGCGTGCTCGCATTGTCTCAAAAAACTAGAAAAGTTTATTTTCTTGACCTAAATGTTGTTTTTTTTGCAAAAATCACCCCCGAGTCATGGCCAAAGGTGATGCGTTTTTATCGTTGGCTCGTTTTCCATCGAATTGGTTTTTAAAGCTGCTCAAAACTTGGTCGTAATTTTTAGGCAAAAATCAACTTTACCTCACGATCGAGGCAGGTGAGTCTCTTTGGTTGTCACTTTATCTATATGTAGGTCCCAAAAACCTCAAATTATGAATTAGAGTTTCTCTATTGATTGTTTCATGCTCGGTCACATAGGCCCTTCTAGGAACTCGAAAGCTCGCATGCCGTATTGACTCGAAAAACTAGAAAAGTGTATTTTCTCGACCTAAACGTCGTTTTTTTCCCAAAATCACCCACGAGTTCATGGCCAAAGGTAATGAATTTTTATCGTTAGCTCATTTGCCATCGAGCTGGGTCTAAAGCTGCTCAAAACTTGGTCAATCATTTTTTGAGCGAAAATCAACCTCGGCTCATAGTCGAGGTGATGAGTCTACGTGGTTGTCACTTTGGCTATGATGTAAGGCCCAAAAACTTCAAACTAGGAATTATAGTTTCTCTATAGATTATTTCACGCTCGTTCACAACGACTCTTCCAAGAACTCGAAAACTCGCATACCGCATTTTCTCAAAAAAATAGAAAGGTGTATTTTCTCGGTATAAACGTTGTTTTCTTACAAAAATACCCCCGAGTTCATGGGCAAAAGGCGATGAGTTTTTATCATTGACTCGTTTGCCATTGAGCTGGGTCTAAAGCGCTCGAAACTTGGTTGGCCATTTTTGGGCAAAAATCAACCTCGGCTCACGGTCGAGGCAGATAAGTCTCTGTGGTTGTCACTTTGTCTATGATGTAGGTCCCAAAAACCTCAAATCAGAAATTAAAGTTTTTTTATAGATTGTTTCACGTTCATTCACACGGCCCTTCTAAGAACTCGAAAGCTCGCATGCCGCATTGTCTCGAAAAACTAAAAAGGTGTATTTTCTCGACCTTAATGTCATTTTTTTGTAAAAATCACCCCCGGAGTCATGGCGAAAGGCGATGAGTTTTTATCTTTGGCTCATTTGCCATCGAATTGGGTCTAAAGCTGCTCAAAAATTGGTCGGCATATTTGGGCAAAAATCAACCTCGGCTCACGGTCTAGGCCGATAAGCCTTTATGGTTGTCACTTTATCTATGATGTTGGTCCCAAAAACCTCGAACCGGGAATTAAAGTTTCGCTATAGATTGTTTCACGCTCGTTCACAACGGCCCATCCGGGAACTCGAAAGGTCGCATGCCGCATTGTGTCGAAAAACTAGAAAGGTGTATTTTCTCGACCTAAACGTCATTTTTTTTGTAAAAATCACCCCCGAGTCATGGTCAAAAGCTTCGCATGCTCGTATTGTCTCAAAAAACTAGAAAAGTGTATCTTACGGGCCTAAACGTCATATTTTTGCAAAAATCACCCCTAGGTCATGGCCTAAGGCCATGAGTTTTTATATTTGGCTCGTGTTGCATCGAGCTGGGTTTAAAACTTCTCAAAACATGGTCGGCCATTTTTGGGCAAAAATCAACATCGGCTCAAAGTCAAGGCCGATGAGTCTCGATGGTTATCACTTTGGCTATGATGTAGGTCCCAAAAACCTCACACCGGGAATAATCATTTCTCTATAGATTGTTTCACGCTCGTTCACACTAGCCCTTCCGGGAATTTGAAAGCTCGCATGCCGCATTGTCTCGAAAAACTAGAAAAATGTATTTTCTCTGTCTAAACGTCATTTTTTTTGCAAAAATCACCCCCGAGTCATGGCCAAAGGAGATGAGTTTTTATCGTTGGCTTGTTTTCCATCGAGCCGGGTCTAAAACTACTCAAAACTTGGTCGGCCATTTTTGGGCAAAAATCAACCTCGGCTCGATGTCGAGGCCGATGAGTCTACATGATTGTCACTTTGTCTATGATATAGGTCCTAAAAACCTCGAAGCTAGAAATTATAGTTTCTCTATAGATTGTTTCACGATCGTTCACACCGAGCCCTTCCGGGAACTCGAAAGCTCGCATGCTCACATTGTCTCGAAAAACTAAAAAAGTGTATTTTCATGGCCTAAACGTCATTTTTTTTGCAAAGATCAAGCCCGAGTCATGCCAAAGGCCATGATTTTTTATATTTGGCTTTTTTTCCCTAGAACTAGGTCTAAAGCTGCTCAAAAATTGGTCGGTAATTTTTGAGTGAAAATCGACCTCGGCTCACGATCGAGCCAATGAGTCTCGTGGTTGTCACTTTGTCCATGATGTAGGTCCCAAAAACCTCGAAGCTAGGAATTACGGTTTCTCTGTATATTGTTTCACGCTCGTTCACGCTAGCCCTTCCGGGAACTCGAAAGCTTGCGTGCTCGCATTGTCTCAAAAAACTAGAAAAGTTTATTTTCTTGACCTAAATGTTGTTTTTTTTGCAAAAATCACCCCCGAGTCATGGCCAAAGGTGATGCGTTTTTATCGTTGGCTCGTTTTCCATCGAATTGGTTTTAAAAGCTGCTCGAAAACTTGGTCGTAATTTTTAGGCAAAAATCAACTTTACCTCACGATCGAGGCAGGTGAGTCTCTTTGGTTGTCACTTTATCTATATGTAGGTCCCAAAAACCTCAAATTATGAATTAGAGTTTCTCTATTGATTGTTTCATGCTCGGTCACATAGGCCCTTCTAGGAACTCGAAAGCTCGCATGCCGTATTGACTCGAAAAACTAGAAAAGTGTATTTTCTCGACCTAAACGTCGTTTTTTTCCCAAAATCACCCACGAGTTCATGGCCAAAGGTAATGAATTTTTATCGTTGGCTCATTTGCCATCGAGCTGGGTCTAAAGCTGCTCAAAACTTGGTCAATCATTTTTTGAGCGAAAATCAACCTCGGCTCATAGTCGAGGTCGATGAGTCTACGTGGTTGTCACTTTGGCTATGATGTAAGGCCCAAAAACTTCAAACTAGGAATTATAGTTTCTCTATAGATTATTTCACGCTCGTTCACAACGGCTCTTCCAAGAACTCGAAAACTCGCATGCCGCATTTTCTCAAAAAAATAGAAAGGTGTATTTTCTCGGTATAAACGTTGTTTTCTTACAAAAATACCCCCGAGTTCATGGGCAAAAGGCGATGAGTTTTTATCATTGACTCGTTTGCCATTGAGCTGGGTCTAAAGCTGCTCGAAACTTGGTTGGCCATTTTTGGGCAAAAATCAACCTCGGCTCACGGTCGAGGCGGATAAGTCTCTGTGGTTGTCACTTTGTCTATGATGTAGGTCCCAAAAACCTCAAATCAGAAATTAAAGTTTTTTATAGATTGTTTCACGTTCATTCACACGGCCCTTCTAAGAACTCGAAAGCTCGCATACCGCATTGTCTCGAAAAACTAAAAAGGTGTATTTTCTCGACCTTAATGTCATTTTTTTGTAAAAATCACCCCCGAGTCATGGCGAAAGGCGATGAGTTTTTATCTTTGGCTCATTTGCCATCGAATTGGGTCTAAAGCTGCTCAAAAATTGGTCGGCATATTTGGGCAAAAATCAACCTCGGCTCACGGTCTAGGCCGATAAGCCTTTATGGTTGTCACTTTATCTATGATGTTGGTCCCAAAAACCTCAAACCGGGAATTAAAGTTTCGCTATAGATTGTTTCACGCTCGTTCACAACGGCCCATCCGGGAACTCGAAAGGTCGCATGCCGCATTGTGTCGAAAAACTAGAAAGGTGTATTTTCTCGACCTAAACGTCATTTTTTTTGTAAAAATCACCCCCGAGTCATGGTCAAAAGCTTCGCATGCTCGTATTGTCTCAAAAAACTAGAAAAGTGTATCTTACGGGCCTAAACGTCATATTTTTGCAAAAATCACCCCTAGGTCATGGCCTAAGGCCATGAGTTTTTATATTTGGCTCGTGTTGCATCGAGCTGGGTTTAAAACTTCTCAAAACATGGTCGGCCATTTTTGGGCAAAAATCAACATCGGCTCAAAGTCAAGGCCGATGAGTCTCGATGGTTATCACTTTGGCTATGATGTAGGTCCCAAAAACCTCACACCGGGAATAATCATTTCTCTATAGATTGTTTCACGCTCGTTCACACTAGCCCTTCCGGGAATTTGAAAGCTCGCATGCCGCATTGTCTCAAAAAACTAGAAAAATGTATTTTCTCTGTCTAAACGTCATTTTTTTTGCAAAAATCACCCCCGAGTCATGGCCAAAGGAGATGAGTTTTTATCGTTGGCTTGTTTTCCATCGAGCTGGGTCTAAAACTACTCAAAACTTGGTCGGCCATTTTTGGGCAAAAATCAACCTCGGCTCGATGTCGAGGCAGATGAGTCTCTATGATTGTCACTTTGTCTATGATATAGGTCCTAAAAACCTCAAGCTAGAAATTATAGTTTCTCTATAGATTGTTTCACGATCGTTCACACCGACCCTTCCGGGAACTCGAAAGCTCGCATGCTCACATTGTCTCGAAAAACTAAAAAAGTGTATTTTCATGGCCTAAACGTCATTTTTTTTGCAAAGATCAAGCCCGAGTCATGCCAAAGGCCATGATTTTTTATATTTGGCTTTTTTCCCTAGAACTAGGTCTAAAGCTGCTCAAAAATTGGTCGGTAATTTTTGAGTGAAAATCGACCTCGGCTCACGATCGAGCCGATGAGTCTCGTGGTTGTCACTTTGTCTATGATGTAGGTCCCAAAAACCTCGAAGCTAGGAATTACGGTTTCTCTGTATATTGTTTCACGCTCGTTCACGCTAGCCCTTCCGGGAACTCGAAAGCTTGCGTGCTCGCATTGTCTCAAAAAACTAGAAAAGTTTATTTTCTTGACCTAAATGTTGTTTTTTTTGCAAAAATCACCCCCGAGTCATGGCCAAAGGTGATGCGTTTTTATCGTTGGCTCGTTTTCCATCGAATTGGTTTTAAAGCTTGCTCAAAACTTGGTCGTAATTTTTAGGCAAAAATCAACTTTACCTCACGATCGAGGCGGTGAGTCTCTTTGGTTGTCACTTTATCTATATGTAGGTCCCAAAAACCTCAAATTATGAATTAGAGTTTCTCTATTGATTGTTTCATGCTCGGTCACATAGGCCCTTCTAGGAACTCGAAAGCTCGCATGCCGTATTGACTCGAAAAACTAGAAAAGTGTATTTTCTCGACCTAAACGTCGTTTTTTTCCCAAAATCACCCACGAGTTCATGGCCAAAGGTAATGAATTTTTATCGTTAGCTCATTTGCCATCGAGCTGGGTCTAAAGCTGCTCAAAACTTGGTCAATCATTTTTTGAGCGAAAATCAACCTCGGCTCATAGTCGAGGCTGATGAGTCTACGTGGTTGTCACTTTGGCTATGATGTAAGGCCCAAAAACTTCAAACTAGGAATTATAGTTTCTCTATAGATTATTTCACGCTCGTTCACAACGGCTCTTCCAAGAACTCGAAAACTCGCATACCGCATTTTCTCAAAAAAATAGAAAGGTGTATTTTCTCGGTATAAACGTTGTTTTCTTACAAAAATACCCCCGAGTTCATGGGCAAAAGGCGATGAGTTTTTATCATTGACTCGTTTGCCATTGAGCTGGGTCTAAAAGCTGCTCGAAACTTGGTTGGCCATTTTTGGGCAAAAATCAACCTCGGCTCACGGTCGAGGCCGATAAGTCTCTGTGGTTGTCACTTTGTCTATGATGTAGGTCCCAAAAACCTCAAATCAGAAATTAAAGTTTTTTTATAGATTGTTTCACGTTCATTCACACCGGCCCTTCTAAGAACTCGAAAGCTCGCGTACCGCATTGTCTCGAAAAACTAAAAAGGTGTATTTTCTCGACCTTAATGTCATTTTTTTGTAAAAATCACCCCCGAGTCATGGCGAAAGGCGATGAGTTTTTATCTTTGGCTCATTTGCCATCGAATTGGGTCTAAAGCTGCTCAAAAATTGGTCGGCATATTTGGGCAAAAATCAACCTCGGCTCACGGTCTAGGCCGATAAGCCTTTATGGTTGTCACTTTATCTATGATGTTGGTCCCAAAAACCTCGAAACCGGGAATTAAAGTTTCGCTATAGATTGTTTCACGCTCGTTCACAACGGCCCATCCGGGAACTCGAAAGGTCGCATGCCCGCATTGTGTCGAAAAACTAGAAAGGTGTATTTTCTCGACCTAAACGTCATTTTTTTTTGTAAAAATCACCCCCAAGTCATGGTCAAAAGCTTCGCATGCTCGTATTGTCTCAAAAAACTAGAAAAGTGTATCTTACGGGCCTAAACGTCATATTTTTGCAAAAATCACCCCTAGGTCATGGCCTAAGGCCATGAGTTTTTATATTTGGCTCGTGTTGCATCGAGCTGGGTTTAAAACTTCTCAAAACATGGTCGGCCATTTTTGGGCAAAAATCAACATCGGCTCAAAGTCAAGGCAGATGAGTCTCGATGGTTATCACTTTGGCTATGATGTAGGTCCCAAAAACCTCACACCGGGAATAATCATTTCTCTATAGATTGTTTCACGCTCGTTCACACTAGCCCTTCCGGGAATTTGAAAGCTCGCATGCCGCATTGTCTCGAAAAACTAGAAAAATGTATTTTCTCTGTCTAAACGTCATTTTTTTTGCAAAAATCACCCCCGAGTCATGGCCAAAGGAGATGAGTTTTTATCGTTGGCTTGTTTTCCATCGAGCCGGGTCTAAAACTACTCAAAACTTGGTCGGCCATTTTTGGGCAAAAATCAACCTCGGCTCGATGTCGAGGCCGATGAGTCTCTATGATTGTCACTTTGTCTATGATATAGGTCCTAAAAACCTCAAGCTAGAAATTATAGTTTCTCTATAGATTGTTTCACGATCGTTCACACGAGCCCTTCCGGGAACTCGAAAGCTCGCATGCTCACATTGTCTCGAAAAACTAAAAAAGTGTATTTTCATGGCCTAAACGTCATTTTTTTTGCAAAGATCAAGCCCGAGTCATGCCAAAGGCCATGATTTTTTATATTTGGCTTTTTTTCCCTAGAACTAGGTCTAAAGCGCTCAAAAATTGGTCGGTAATTTTTGAGTGAAAATCAACCTCGGCTCACAATCGAGCCAATGAGTCTCCGTGGTTGTCACTTTGTCTATGATGTAGGTCCCAAAAACCTCGAAGCTAGGAATTACGGTTTCTCGTATATTGTTTCACGCTCGTTCACGCTAGCCCTTCCGGGAACTCGAAAGCTTGCGTGCTCGCATTGTCTCAAAAAACTAGAAAAGTTTATTTTCTTGACCTAAATGTTGTTTTTTTTGCAAAAATCACCCCCGGGTCATGGCCAAAGGTGATGCGTTTTTATCGTTGGCTCGTTTTCCATCGAATTGGTTTTAAAGCTGCTCGAAAACTTGGTCGTAATTTTTAGGCAAAAATCAACTTTACCTCGCGGTCGAGGCGGTGAGTCTCTTTGGTTGTCACTTTATCTATATGTAGGTCCCAAAAACCTCAAATTATGAATTAGAGTTTCTCTATTGATTGTTTCATGCTCGGTCACATAGGCCCTTCTAGGAACTCGAAAGCTCGCATGCCGTATTGACTCGAAAAACTAGAAAAGTGTATTTTCTCGACCTAAACGTCGTTTTTTTCCCAAAATCACCCACGAGTTCATGGCCAAAGGTAATGAATTTTTATCGTTGGCTCATTTGCCATCGAGCTGGGTCTAAAGCTGCTCAAAACTTGGTCAATCATTTTTTGAGCGAAAATCAACCTCGGCTCATAGTCGAGGTCGATGAGTCTCGTGGTTGTCACTTTGGCTATGATGTAAGGCCCAAAAACTTCAAACTAGGAATTATAGTTTCTCTATAGATTATTTCACGCTCGTTCACAACGAGCTCTTCCAAGAACTCGAAAACTCGCATGCCGCATTTTCTCAAAAAAATAGAAAGGTGTATTTTCTCGGTATAAACGTTGTTTTCTTACAAAAATACCCCCGAGTTCATGGGCAAAAGCTGATGAGTTTTTATCATTGACTCGTTTGCCATTGAGCCGGGTCTAAAGCTGCTCGAAACTTGGTTGGCCATTTTTGGGCAAAAATCAACCTCGGCTCACGGTCGAGGCCGATAAGTCTCTGTGGTTGTCACTTTGTCTATGATGTAGGTCCCAAAAACCTCAAATCAGAAATTAAAGTTTTTTTATAGATTGTTTCACGTTCATTCACACCGGCCCTTCTAAGAACTCGAAAGCTCGCATGCCCGCATTGTCTCGAAAAACTAAAAAGGTGTATTTTCTCGACCTTAATGTCATTTTTTTGTAAAAATCACCCCCGAGTCATGGCGAAAGGCGATGAGTTTTTATCTTTGGCTCATTTGCCATCGAATTGGGTCTAAAGCTGCTCAAAAATTGGTCGGCATATTTGGGCAAAAATCAACCTCGGCTCACGGTCTAGGCCGATAAGCCTTTATGGTTGTCACTTTATCTATGATGTTGGTCCCAAAAACCTCGAACCGGGAATTAAAGTTTCGCTATAGATTGTTTCACGCTCGTTCACAACGGCCCATCCGGGAACTCGAAAGGTCGCATGCCGCATTGTGTCGAAAAACTAGAAAGGTGTATTTTCTCGACCTAAACGTCATTTTTTTTTGTAAAAATCACCCCCGAGTCATGGTCAAAAGCTTCGCATGCTCGTATTGTCTCAAAAAACTAGAAAAGTGTATCTTACGGGCCTAAACGTCATATTTTTGCAAAAATCACCCCTAGGTCATGGCCTAAGGCCATGAGTTTTTATATTTGGCTCGTGTTGCATCGAGCTGGGTTTAAAACTTCTCAAAACATGGTCGGCCATTTTTGGGCAAAAATCAACATCGGCTCAAAGTCAAGGCCGATGAGTCTCGATGGTTATCACTTTGGCTATGATGTAGGTCCCAAAAACCTCACACCGGGAATAATCATTTCTCTATAGATTGTTTCACGCTCGTTCACACTAGCCCTTCCGGGAATTTGAAAGCTCGCATGCCGCATTGTCTCAAAAAACTAGAAAAATGTATTTTCTCTGTCTAAACGTCATTTTTTTTGCAAAAATCACCCCCGAGTCATGGCCAAAGGAGATGAGTTTTTATCGTTGGCTTGTTTTCCATCGAGCTGGGTCTAAAACTACTCAAAACTTGGTCGGCCATTTTTGGGCAAAAATCAACCTCGGCTCGATGTCGAGGCCGATGAGTCTACATGATTGTCACTTTGTCTATGATATAGGTCCTAAAAACCTCGAAGCTAGAAATTATAGTTTCTCTATAGATTGTTTCACGATCGTTCACACCAGCCCTTCCGGGAACTCGAAAGCTCGCATGCTCACATTGTCTCGAAAAACTAAAAAAGTGTATTTTCATGGCCTAAACGTCATTTTTTTTGCAAAGATCAAGCCCGAGTCATGCCAAAGGCCATGATTTTTTATATTTGGCTTTTTTCCCTAGAACTAGGTCTAAAGCTTGCTCAAAAATTGGTCGGTAATTTTTGAGTGAAAATCAACCTCGGCTCACAATCGAGCCGATGAGTCTCTGTGGTTGTCACTTTGTCTATGATGTAGGTCCCAAAAACCTCAAGCTAGGAATTACGGTTTCTACGTATATTGTTTCACGCTCGTTCACGCTAGCCCTTCCGGGAACTCGAAAGCTTGCGTGCTCGCATTGTCTCAAAAAACTAGAAAAGTTTATTTTCTTGACCTAAATGTTGTTTTTTTTTGCAAAAATCACCCCGGGTCATGGCCAAAGGTGATGCGTTTTTATCGTTGGCTCGTTTTCCATCGAATTGGTTTTAAAAGCTGCTCGAAAACTTGGTCGTAATTTTTAGGCAAAAATCAACTTTACCTCACGATCGAGGCCGGTGAGTCTCTTTGGTTGTCACTTTATCTATATGTAGGTCCCAAAAACCTCAAATTATGAATTAGAGTTTCTCTATTGATTGTTTCATGCTCGGTCACATGGGCCCTTCTAGGAACTCGAAAGCTCGCATGCCCGTATTGACTCGAAAAACTAGAAAAGTGTATTTTCTCGACCTAAACGTCGTTTTTTTCCCAAAATCACCCACGAGTTCATGGCCAAAGGTAATGAATTTTTATCGTTGGCTCATTTGCCATCGAGCTGGGTCTAAAGCTGCTCAAAACTTGGTCAATCATTTTTTGAGCGAAAATCAACCTCGGCTCATAGTCGAGGCTGATGAGTCTCGTGGTTGTCACTTTGGCTATGATGTAAGGCCCAAAACTTCAAACCAGGAATTACAGTTTCTCTATAGATTATTTCACGCTCGTTCACAACAGCTCTTCCAAGAACTCGAAAACTTACATGCCGTATTGTCTCGAAAAACTAGAAAGGTGTATTTTCTCGGTATAAACGTTGTTTTCTTACAAAAATACCCCCATGTCATGGCCAAAGGCGATGAGTTTTTATCGTTAGCTCATTTGCCATCGAGCCGGGTCTAAAGCTGCTCAAAACTTGGTCGGACATTTTTGGGCAAAAATCAACCTCAACTCACGGTCGAGGCCGATGAGTCTCTGTGGTTGTCACTTTGTCTATGATGTAGGTCCCAAAAACCTCAAATCGGGAATTAAAGTTTTTTTTATAGATTGTTTCACGTTCGTTCACACCGACCCTTCCAAGAACTCGAAAGCTCGCATGCCCGCATTGTCTCAAAAAACTAAAAAGGTATATTTTCTCGACCTAAATGTCATTTTTTTTGTAAAAATCACCCCCGAGTCATGGCGAAAGGCGATGAGTTTTTATCTTTGGCTTATTTACTATGGAACTAGGTCTAAAGCTTGCTCAAATATTGGTCGGCATTTTTGGGCGAAAATCAACCTCGGCTCACGGTCGAGGCCGATGAGCCTTTGTGGTTGTTACTTTATCTACGATGTAGGTCCCAAAAACCTCAAACCGGGAATTAAAGTTTCGCTATAGATTGTTTCAAGCTCGTTCAAAACGGCCCTTCTAGGAACTCGAAAGCTCGCATGCCCGCATCTTCTCAAAAACTAAAAAGGTGTATTTTCTCGACCTAAACGTCATTTTTTTTGTAAAAATAACCCCGAGTCATGGTCAAAAGCATTCGCATGCCCGCGTTGTCTCAAAAAACTAGAAAAGTGTATCTTCTCGGCCTAAACATCATATTTTTGCAAAAATACCCCCGAGTCATGGCCTAAGGCCATGAGTTTTTATATTTGGCTCGTGTTGCATCGAACTGGGTTTAAAACTTCTCATAACATGGTCGGCCATTTTTGGGCAAAAATCAACATCGATCACGAGTCGAGGTCGATGAGTCTCGATGGTTGTCACTTTGGCTATGATGTAGGTCCCAAAAACCTCACACCGGGAATAACCGTTTCTCTATAGATTGTTTCATGCTAGTTCACACTAGCCCTTCCGGGAACTTGAAAGCTCGCATGCCGTATTCTCTCCAAAAACTAGAAAAGTGTATTTTCTCGGCCTAAATGTCATTTTTTTACAAAAATACCCCCGGGTCATGGCCAAAGGAGATGAGTTTTTATCGTTGGCTCGTTTTCCATCGAACTGGATCTAAAACTTCTCAAAACTTGGTTGGCCATTTTTGAGCAAAAATTAACCTCGGCTCACGGTCGAGGCCGATGAGTGTCGGTGATTGTCACTTTGGCTATGATGTAGGTCCAAAAAACCTCAAACTAGGAATTACCGTTTCTCTATAGATTATTTTACGCTCGTTCACACCGGCCCTTCCGGAAACTTGAAAGCTCGCATGCCCGTATTGTCTCGAAAAACTAGAAAAGTGTATTTTCTCGGCCTAAACGTCATTTTTTTTTGCAAAAATACCCCCAACTCATGGCCAAAGGCGATGACTTTTTATCGTTGGCTCGTTTTCCATCGAACTGGGTCTAAAACTTCTCAAAACTTGATCGGCCATTTTTGGGCAAAAATCAACCTCGGGTCGCGGTCGAGGCCGATGAGTCCGTGGTTGTCACTTTGTCTATGATGTAGGTCCCAAAAACCTCAAGCTAGGAATTACGGTTTCTTTACATATTGTTTCACGCTCATTCACATCGGCCCTTCCGGGAACTCGAAAGCTCGCATGCTCGCATTGTCTCAAAAAACTAGAAAAGTGTATTTTCTCGACCTAAACATCATTTTTTTACAAAAATACCCCCGATCATGGGCAAAGTGATGAGTTTTTATCGTTGGCTCATTTCCATCGAACTAAATTTAAAGCTCGCTCAAAACTTTGTCGGCCATTTTTGGGCAAAAATCAACCTTAGCTCACGATCAAGGTTGGTGAGTCTCTTTGGTTGTCACTTTGTCTATGATGTAGGTCTCAAAAACTTCAAGCTAAGAATTATAGTTTCTCTATCGATTTTTTCACACTCGTTCACACTGGCCCTTCCGGGAGCCCAAAAGCTCCCATGTCCGCATTGACTCGAAAAACTAGAAAAGTGTGTTTTCTCGACAAAAACATCATTTTTTCCCCTAAAATCACCCCTAAGTCATGGCAAAGGTAATGACTTTTTATAGCTGGCTCGTTTGCCATCGAACTGGGGCTAAAACCGCTCAAAACGGGGCCATTTTTGGGTGAAAATCAACCTCGGCTCAATGTTGAGCTCGATAAGTCTCTATCGTTGTCACTTTATCTATGATATAGATCTCAAAAACCTCAAGCCGGGAATTATAGTTTCTCTATAGATTTTTTCATGCTCATTCACACCGGCCCTTCCGGGAACACGAAAGCTCACATGCTTGCATTATCTCGAAAAACTAGAAAAGTGTATTTTCTAGGCCTAAACGTAGTTTTCTTTGCAAAAATCACCCCCGAGTCATGGCCAAAGGCAATGTGTTTTTATTGTCGGCTCATTTGCCATCGAACCGGGTTTAAAACTTCTCAAAACTTGGTTGGCCATTTTTGGGCAAAAATCAACCTCGAGTCGCGATCGAGGCCAATGAGTCTCTGTGGTTGTCACTTAGTCTATGATTTGGGTCCCAAAAACCTCAAGCTAGGAATTACGGTTTCTTTATATATTGTTTCATGCTCGTTCACATCGGCCCTTCCGGGAACTCGAAAGCTCACATGCTCGCATTGTGTCGAAAAACTAAAAAAGTGTATTTTCTCGGCCTAAATGTTGTTTTTTTGCAAAAATCACCCCAAGGTAAAGGCCAAAGGCAATGTGTTTTTATTGTTGGCTCGTTTGCCATCGAGCCGGGTCTAAAACTTCTCAAAACTTGGTCGGCCATTTTTGGGCGTAAATTAGCCTCAACTCGCGGTCGAGGCCGGTGAGTCTCTGTGGTTGTCACTTTGTCTATGATGTAGGTCCCAAAAACCTCGGGCTAGGAATTACGGTCTCTCTATATATTGTTTCATGCTTGTTCACATCGGCCCTTCCGGGAACTCCAAAGCTCGCATGCTCGCATTGTCTCAAAGAACTAGAAAAGTGTATTTTCTCGGTCTAAACGTCGTTTTTTATAAAAATCACCCCTCGGTCATGGGCAAAGGTGATGAGTTTTTATCATTGGCTTGTTTCCATCGAGCCGGGTCTAAAACTTCTCAAAACTTGGTCGGTCATTTTTAGGCGAAAATCAACCTCGGCTCACGGTCGAGGCGGTGAGTCTCTTTGGTTGTTACTTTGTCTATGATGTAGGTCCCAAAAACCTTAAGCTTGGAATTATAGTTTCTCTATTGATTGTTTCACACTCGTTCACACTTGGTACTTCCGGGAACTCGAAAGCTCCCATGCTCGCATTGACTCGAAAAACTAGAAAAATGTATATTCTCGACCTAAACGTCGTTTTTTTCCCAAAATCACCCCTAAGTAATGGCCAAAGGTAATGATTTTTTACCGTTGGCTCGTTTGCCATCGATGCGGGTCTAAAACTATTCAAAACTTGGTCGGCCATTTTTGGGTGAAAATCGACCTCGGCTCAATGTTGAGGCCGATGAGTCTCTATGGTTGTCACTTTGCCTATGATATAGTTCCAAAAACCTAATGCAAGAATTATAGTTTCTCTATAGATTGTTTCACGCTCGTTCACACCGAGCCCTTCCGGGAACTCGAAAGCTCACATGCTCGCATTGTCTCGAAAAACTAGAAAAGTGTATTTTCTCGGCCTAAACGTCGTTTTTTTGAAAAAATCACTCCCGAGTCATGGCCAAAGGAAATGTGTTTTTATTGTTGTCTCGTTTGCCATCGAACCGGGTCTAAAACTTTTCAAAACTTGGTCGGCCATTTTTTGGCAAAATCAACCTCGGCTCACGGTCGAGGTCGATGAGTCTCTATGGTTGTTACTTTGTTTATGATGTAGGTCCTAAAAACCCGAAGCTAGGAATTATAGTTTCTCTAAATATTGTTTCACGCTCGTTCACATCGGCCCTTCCAGGAACTCGAAAGCTTGCACGCTCGCATTGTCTCAAAAAACTAGAAAAGTGCATTTTCTCGACCTAAACGTCGTTTTTTACAAAAATCACCCCCTAGTCATGGGCATGGGTGATGATTTTTTATCGTTGGCTTGTTTCCATCGAATTGGGTCTAAAACTCGCTCAAAACGTGGTCGATCATTTTTGGGCGAAAATCAACCTCGGCTCATAGTCGAGGCCGGTGAGTCTCTTTGGTTGTCACTTTGTCTATGATGTAGGTCCCAAAACCTCAAGCTAGGAATTATAGTTTCTCTATATATTGTTTCACGCTCGTTCATATCGGCCCTTCCGGGAACTCGAAAGCTCGCATTGTCTCAAAAAACTAGAAAAGTGTATTTTCTCGGCCTAAACGTCGTTTTCTACAAAAATACCCCGGTCATAGGCAAAAGTGATGAGTTTTTGTCGTTGGCTTGTTTCCATCGAGCTGGGTCTAAAGCTCGCTTAAAACTTTGTCGGTCATTTTTGGGCAAAAATCAACCTCGGATCACGGTCGAGGTCGGAGAGTCTCTATGGTTGTCACTTTGTCTATGATGTAGGTCCCAAAAACCTCAAGCTAGGAATTGTAGTATCTTTATCGATTGTTTCACACTCGTTCACACCGACCCTTCCGGGAACTCAAAAGCTCACATGCTCGCATTGTCTCGAAAACTAGAAAAGTGTATTTTCTCGGCCTAAACGTCATTTTTTGCAAAAAATACCCCCGGGTCGGACCCAAAGGGGATGTGTTTTTATTGTTAGCTCATTTTCCATCAAACTAGGCTTAAAAATTCTCAAAACTTGGTCGGCCATTTTTGGGCGAAAATTAACCTCGAGTCGCGATCGAGGCCGATGAGTCTCTGTGGTTGTCACTTTGTCTATGATGTAGGTCCCAAAAACCTAATGCCGGGAATTATAGTTTCTCTATAGATTGTTTCACACTCGTTCACACCGGCCCTTCCGGGAGCTCAAAAGCCGACATGCTCGCATTGTCTCGAAAACTAGAAAAGTGTATTTTCTCGACACGAACGTCATTTTTGGCAAAAAATCACCCCGGGTCATGCTCAAAGGGAATGTGTTTTTATTGTTAGCTCATTTTCCATCGAACTAGGTTTAAAAATTCTCAAAACTTGGTCGGCCATTTTTGGGCGAAAATCAACCTCGAGTCGCGATCGAGGCCGATGAGTCTTTGTGATTGTCACTTTGTCTATGATGTAGGTCCCAAAAACCTCAAGCAAGGAATTACGGTTTCTTTATATATTTTTTCACGCTCGTTCGGACCGGCCCTTCCGGGAGCTCGAAAGCTCACATCTCGCATTGTCTCGAAAAACTAGAAAAGTGTATTTTCTCGGCCTAAATGTCATTTTTTTGCAAAAATCACCCCGAGGTCATGGCCAAAGGCAATGTGTTTTTATTGTTGGCTCGTTTGCCATCGAACCGGGTCTAAAACTTCTCAAAACTTGGTTGGCCATTTTTGGGCGAAAATCGACATCGGCTCACAATCGAGGCCTGTGAGTCTCTGTGGTTGTCACTTTGTCTATGATGTAGGTCCCAAAAACCTCAAGCTAGGAATTATAGTTTCTCTATATATTGTTTCACGCTCGTTCACATCGGCCCTTACGAGAACTCGAAAGCTCGCATTCTCGCATTGTCTCAAAAAACTAGAAATGTGTATTTTCTCGACCTAAACGTCGTTTTTTACAAAAATAGCCCCCGGTCATAGGCAAAGGTGATGAGTTTTTGTCGTTGGCTTGTTTCCATCGAACTGGGTCTAAAACTCGCTTAAAACTTTGTCGGTCATTTTTGGGCGAAAATCAACCTCAACTCACGGTCGAGGCCGGTGAGTCTCTTTGGTTGTCACTTTGTCTATGATGTAAGTCCCAAAAACCTCAAGCTAGGAATTGTAGTTTCTTTATCGATTGTTTCACACTCGTTCACACCAACCCTTCCAGGAACTCGAAAGCTCCCATGCCCGCATTGACTCGAAAAACTAGAAAGGTGTAGTTTCTCGACCTAAACGTCGTTTTTTTCCCAAAATCATCCCTAAGTAATGGCCAAAGGTAATGAGTTTTTACCGTTGTCTCGTTTGCCATCAAACTCGGGTCTAAAACTCGCTCAAAACTTGGTCGGCCATTTTTAGGTGAAAATCAACCTCGACTCAATGCCGAGGCCGATGAGTCTCTATGGTTGTCACTTTGTCTATGATATAGGTTCCAAAAACCTCATACCGAGAATTATAGTTTCACTATAGATTGTTTCACGCTCATTCACACCGGCCCTTCCAGGAACTCAAAAGCTCACATGCTTGCATTGTCTTAAAAAACTAGAAAAGTGTATTTTCTCCGCCTAAACGTCATTTTTTTGCAAAAATCACCCACGAGTCATGGAAAAAGGCAATGTGTTTTTATCATTTGCTCATTTGCCATCGAACCGGGTCTATAACTTTTCAAAATTTGATCGGCCATTTTTGGGTAAAAATCAATCTCATGCTAGGAATTATAGTTTCTAAATAGATTGTTTCATGCTCGTTCACACCGGCCCTTCCAGGAACTCGAAATCTCGCATGCTCGCATTGTCTCAAAAAAGTAGAAAAGTGTATTTTCTCGGCATAAACGTGGTTTTTTAGCAAAAAATCACCCCCGTGTCATGGCCAAAGGGAATGTGTTTTTATGTTTAGCTTGTTTGCCATCGAACTAGGTTTAAAACTTCTCAAAACTTGGTCGGTCATTTTTGGGCGAAAATCAACCTCGAGTCGTAGTGGAGGCCGGTGAGTCTCTTTGGTTGTCACTTTGTGTATGATGTAGGTCCCAAAAACCTTAAGCTAGGAATTATAGTTTCTCTATCAATTTTTTCACACTCGTTTACACCGGCCCTTCTAGGAACTCGAAAGCTCCCATGCTCGCATTGTCTTGAAAAACTAGAAAAGTGTATTTTCTCGGCCTAAACGTGGTTTTTTAGCAAAAATCACCCCCGTGTCATGGCCAAAGGGAATGTGTTTTTATTTTCAGCTCGTTTGCCATCGAACCGGGTCTAAAACTTCTCAAAACTTGGTCGACCATTTTTGGGAAAAAATCAACCTCGAGTCACGATCGAGGTCGATGAGTCTCTATGGTTGTCACTTTGTCTATGATGTAGGTCCCAAAAACCTCAAGCTAGGAATTATTGTTTCTTTATATATTGTTTCACGCTCGTTCACATTGGACCGTCCGAGAACTCGAAAGCTCACATGCTCGCATTGTCTCGAAAAACTAAAAAGGTGTATTTTCTCGACCTAAATGTCATTTTTTTGCAAAAATCACCCCAAGGTCATGGACAAAGGCAATGTGTTTTTATTATTGGCTCGTTTGCCATCGAACCGGGTCTAAAACTTCTCAAAACTTGGTCGGTCATTTTTGGATGAAAATCGGCCTCGACTCACGATCGAGGCCGGTGAGTCTCTTTTGTTATCACTTTGTCTATGATGTAGGTCCCAAAAACCTCAAGCTAGGAATTACAGTTTCTCTATATATTTTTTCACGCTCGTTCACATCGGCCCTTCCAGGAACTCGAAAGCTCGCATGCTCGCATTGTCTTGAAAAACTAGAAAAGTGTATTTTCTCGACCTAAACATCGTTTTTCACAAAAATCACCCCTTGGTCATGGGAAAAGGTGATGAGTTTTTATCGTTGGCTTGTTTCCATCGAACCGGGTCTAAAACTCGCTCAAAACATGGTCGGTCATTTTTGGGCGAAAATCAACCTCGGCTCACGGTCGAGACCGATGAGTCTCTTTGGTTGTCACTTTGTCTATGATGTAGGTCCCAAAAACCTCAAGCTAGGAATTATAGTTTCTCTATCGATTGTTTTACACTCATTCACACCGGCCCTTCTAGGAACTCGAAAGCTCTCATGCCCGTATTGACTCAAAAAACTAGAAAACCGTATTTTCTCGACCTAAACGTTGTTTTTTTTTCCAAAACCCCTAAGTCATGGCTAAAGGTAATGAGTTTTTACCGTTGGCTTGTTTTCCATCGAACCGGGTTGAAAATTGCTCAAAACTTGCTCGGCCATTTTTGGGTGAAAATCAACCTCGGCTCATTGTCGAGGCCGATGAGTCTCTATGGTTGTCACTTTGTCTATGATATTGGCCCCAAAAACCTCATGACATGAATTATAGTTTCTTTATAGATTGTTTCACGCTCGTTTACACCGGTCCTTCCGAAACTCAAAAGCTCACATGCTCGCACTATCTCGAAAAACTAGGAAAGTGTATTTTCTCAACCTAAACGTCATTTTTTTACAAAAATCACCCCCGGGTCATCGCAAAAGGCAATGTGTTTTTATTGTTTGCTTGTTTGCCATGGAGCCGGGTCTAAAACTTTTCAAAACTTGATCGGCCATTTTTGGGTGAAAATCAACCTCGGCTCACGGTCGAGGCCGATGAGTCTCTATGGTTGTCACTTTGTCTATGATGTAGGTCTCAAAAAGCTAAAGCTAGGAATTATAGTTTCTCTATATATTGTTTCACGCTTGTTCACATCGGCCCTTCTAGTAACTCGAAAGCTCGCATGCTCGCATTGTGTCAAAAAGCTGGAAAAGTGTATTTTCTTGACCTAAATGTCGTTTTTTACAAAAATCACCCCTTGGTCATGGGCAAAGGTGATGAGTTTTTATCGTTGACTTGTTTCCATCGAACTAGGTCTAAAAATGCTCAAAACTTGGTTGATCATTTTTGGGCGAAAATCAACCTTAGCTCATAGTCGAGGCCGGTGAGTCTCTTTGGTTGTCACTTTGTCCGTGATGTTGGTCCCAAAAACATCAAGCTAGGAATTATAGTTTCTCTATCGATTGTTTCACACTCATTCACATCGGCCCTTCTAGGAACTCGAAAGCTCCCATGCCCGCATTGACTCGAGAAACTAAAAAAGTGTCTTTTCTCGACCTAAACGTTGTTTTTTTTCCCAAAATCACCTCTAAGTCATGGCCAAAGGTAATGAGTTTTTACCGTTGGCTCGTTTGCCATCGAACCGGGTCTAAAACCGTTCAAAACTTGGTCGGCCATTTTTGGATGAAAATCAACCTCGGCTCAATGTCGAGGTCGATGAGTCTCCATGGTTGTCACTTTGTCTATGATATAGGTCCCAAAAACCTCATGCTAGAAATTATAGTTTCTCTATAGATTGTTTCATGCTCGTTCACACCGGCCCTTCCAGGAACTCGATATCTCGCATGCTCGCATTGTCTCAAAAAATTAGAAAAGTGTATTTTCTCGGCTTAAATGTGGTTTTTTTACAAAAATCACTCCACGATCATGGGCAAAGGTGGTGAGTTTTTATCGTTGGCTTGTTTCCATCGAACTAGGTTTAAAACTACTCAAAACTTGGTCGGCCATTTTTGGGCGAAAATCAACCTTAGCTCACAATCGAGGTCGGTGAGTCTCTTGGTTGTCACTTTGTCTATGATGTAGGTCCTAAAAACCTTAAGCTAGGAATTATAGTTTCTCTATTGATTTTTTCACACTCGTTCACAACGGCCCTTCCGAGAACTCAAAAGCTCACATGCTCGCACTATCTCAAAAAACTTGAAAAGTGTATTTTCTCAACCTAAACATCATTTTTTTGCAAAAATCACCCCTAGGTCATCGCAAAAGGCAATGTGTTTTTATTGTTTGCTTGTTTTCCATGGAACTCGCATCTAAAACTTTTCAAAATTTGATCGGCCATTTTTGGGCGAAAATCAACCTCGGCTCACGAGTCGAGACCAATGAGTCTCTGTTGTTGTCACTTTGTCTATGATGTAGGTCTCAAAAAGCTCAAGCTAGGAATTACGGTTTCTCTATATATTGTTTCACGCTCGTTCACATCGGTCCTTCCGAGAACTCGAAAGCTCGCATGCTCGCATTGTCTCAAAAAACGAGAAAAGTGTATTTTCTTGTCTTAAACGTCGTTTTTTTCCCCAAAATCACCCCTAAGTCATGGCCAAAGGTAATGAGTTTTCACCGTTGGCTCGTTTGCCATCGAACCGGGTCTAAAACTATTCAAAACTTGGTCGACCATTTTTGGGTGAAAATCAACCTCGGCTCAATGTCGAGGCCGATGAGTCTCTATGGTTGTCACTTTGTCTATGATATAGGTCCCAAAAACCACATGCTAGAAATTATATTTTATCTATAAATTGTTCCACGCTCGTTCACACTGGCCCTTCCAAGAACTCGATATCTCGCATCCTCACATTGTCTCAAAAAAACTAGAAAAGTGTATTTTCTCGACCTAAATGTGGTTTTTTTTACAAAAATCACCCCCGACCATGGGCAAAGGTGATGAGTTTTTATCGTTGGCTCGTTTCCATCGAACTAGGTTTAAAACTACTCAAAACTTGGTCGGCCATTTTTGGGCGAAAATCAACCTTAGCTCACGGTCGAGGTCTGGTGAGTCTCTTTAGTTGTCACTTTGTCTATGATGTAGGTCCTAAAAACCTTAAGCTAAGAATTATAGTTTCTCTATCGATTTTTTCACACTCGTTCACAACGGCCCTTCCGAGAATTCAAAAGCTCACATGCTCGCACTACCTCGAAAAGCTAGAAAAGTGTATTTTCTCAACCTTAACGTCGTTGTTTTTGCAAAAATCACCCCCGAGTCATCGCAAAAGGCAATGTGTTTTTATTGTTTACTTGTTTTCCATTGAACTCGGGTCTAAAACTTTTCAAAACTTGATCGATCATTTTTGGGCGAAAATCAACCTCGGCTCACGGTCGAGACCGATGAGTCTCTGTGGTTGTCACTTTGTCTATGATGTAGGTCTCAAAAAGCTCAAGCTAGGAATTACGGTTTCTCTATGTATTGTGTCACGCTCGTTCACATCGGCCCTTCCGAGAACTCGAAAGCTCACATGCTCGCATTGTCTCAAAAAACTAGAAAAGTGTATTTTCTCGACCTAAACGTCGGTTTTTACAAAAATCACCCCTTGATCATGGGCAAAGGTGATGAGTTTTTATCGTTGGCTTGTTTCCATCGAACCGGGTCTAAAACTCGCTCAAAACTTGGTCTATCATTTTTGGGCGAAAATCAACCTCGGCTCACGGTCGAGGCCGGTGAGTCTCTTTGGTTGTCACTTTGTCTATGATGTAGGTCCCAAAAACATCAAGCTAGGAATTATAGTTTCTCTATCGATTTTTTCACACTCGTTCACACCGGCCCTTCCAGGAACTCGAAAGCTCCCATGCCCGCATTGACTCGAAAAACTAGAAAGTGTATTTTCTCGACCTAAACGTCATTTTTTCCCCAAAATCACCCTTAAGTCATGGCCAAAGGTAATGAGTTTTTACCATTGGCTCGTTTGCCATCGAACCGGGTCTACAACTATTCAAAACTTGGTCGGCCATTTTTGGGTGAAAATCAACCTTAACTCAATGTCGAGGTCAATGAGTGTCTATGGTTGTCACTTTGTCTATGATATAGGTCCCAAAAACCTCATGCTAGGAATTATAGTTTCCCTATAGATTGTTTCACGCTCGTTCACACCGCCCTTCCAGGAACTCGAAATCTCGCATGCTCGCATTGTCTCAAAAAACTAGAAAAGTGTATTTTCTCGGCCTCAACGTGGTTTTTTTACAAAAATCACCCCCCGATCATGGGAAAAGGTGATGAGTTTTTATCGTTGGCTCGTTTCCATCGAACTCGGGTTTAAAACTCGCTCAAAACTTGGTTGGCAATTTTTAGGCAAAAATCAACCTTAGCTCACGAGTCGAGGTCGGTGGGTGTCGTTGGTTGTCATTTTGTGTATGATGTAGGTCCCAAAAACCGTAAGCTAGGAATTATAGTTTCTCTATCGATTTTTTCACACTTGTTCACACCGGCCCTTCCAGGAACTCGAAAGCTCCTATGCCCGCATTGACTCAAAAAACTAGAAAAGTGTATTTTCTCGACCTAAACGTCATTTTTTTCCCAAAATCACCCCTAAGTCATGGCCAAAGGTAATGAGTTTTTATAGCTAGCTCATTTGCCATCGAACCGGGGCTAAAACTCGCTCAAAACTTGGCCATTTTTAGGCGAAAATCAACTTCGACTCAATGTCGAGCCCGATAAGTCTCTATCGTTGTCACTTTGTCTATGATATAGATCCTAAAAAACTTAAGCCAAGAATTATAGTTTCTCTATAGATTTTTTTCACGCTCATTCACGCCGGCCTTTCTAGGAACTCGAAAGCTCGCATTGTCTCAAAAAACTAGAAAAGTGTATTTTCTCGGCCTAAACGTGGTTTTTTAGCAAAAATCACCCCCGAGTCATGGCTAAAGGGAATGTGTTTTTATTGTCCGCTCGTTTGCCATCGAACCGGGTTTAAAACTTCTCAAAACTTGGTCGGCCATTTTTGGGAGAAAATCAACCTCGAGTCGCAGTCGAGGCCGATGAGTCTCTGTGGTTGTCACTTTGTCTATGATGTAGGTCCCAAAAACCTCAAGCTAGGAATTACGGTTTCTTTATATATTGTTTCACGCTCGTTCACATCGGACCTTCCGAGAACTCGAAAGCTCACATGCTCGCATTGTCTCGAAAAACTAAAAAAGTGTATTTTCTCATCCTAAATTTCATTTTTTGCAAAAATCACCCTATGGTTATGGCCAAAGGCAATGTGTTTTTATTGTTGGCTCGTTTGCCATCGAACTCGGGTCTAAAACTTCTTAAAACTTGGTCGGTCATTTTTGGGCGAAAATCGGCCTCGGCTCACGGTCGAGGCTAGTGTGTCTCTGTGCTTGTCACTTTGTCTATGATGTAGGCCCCAAAAACCTCAAGCTAGGAATTATAGTTTCTCTATCGATTGTTTCACAATCGTTCACACCGACCCTTCTAGGAACTCGAAAGCTCTCCCGTCCGTATTGACTCGAAAAACTAGAAAAGTGTATTTTCTCGACCTAAACGTCATTTTTTTTTCCAAAATCACCCCTAAGTCATGCCCAAAGGTAATGAGTTTTTACCGTTGGCTCGTTTTCCATCGAACCGGGTCTAAAACTACCGAAAACTTGGTCGGCCATTTTTGGGTGAAAATTAACCTTAGCTCAATGTCGACGCCGATGGCTCTCTATGGTTGTCACTTTGTCCGTGATATATGTCCCAAAAACCTCATGCCATGAATTATAGTTTCTCTATAGATTGTTTCACTCTCGTTCACATCGGTCCTTCCGAAACTAGAAGGCTCCCATGCCCGCATTGACTCGAAAAACTAGAAAAGTGTATTTTCTCGACCTAAACATCTTTTTTCTCCAAAATCACCCCTAAGTCATGCCTAAAGGTAATGAGTTTTTACCGTTGGCTCGTTTGCCATCGAATTGGGTCTAAAGCTCGCTCAAAACTTGGCCCGCCATTTTTGGGTGAAAATCAACCTCGGCTCAATGTTAAGGCCGATGACTCTCTATGGTTGTCACTTTGTCTATGATATAGGTCCCAAAAACCTCATGCCGGGAATTATAGTTTCTCTATAGATTGTTTCACGATCGTTCGGACCGAGCCCTTCCGGGAACTCGAAAGCTCGCATGCTCGTATTGTCTCGAAAAACTAGAAAAGTGTATTTTCTCGTCTTAAACGTTGTTTTTTTGCCAAAATCACGCCCGGGTCGTGGCCAAAGGTAATGAGTTTTAATCATTGGCTCGTTTGCCATCGAATTGGATCTAAAACTCGCTCAAAACTTGGTCAACCATTTTTGGGCGAAAATCAACCTCATCTCACAATCGAGGCCGATGAGTCTCTTTGGTTGTCACTTTGTCTATGATATAGGGCCTAAAAATCTCAAAATAGGAATTATAGTTTCTCTATAGATTATTTCATGCTCGTTCACACTGGCCCTTCTAGGAACTCGAAAGCTCGCATGCCCGCATTGTCTCGAAAAACTAGAATAGTGTATTTTTTCAGCATAAACGTATTTTTTTGTAAAAATCAACCCCGAGTCATGGCCAAAGGCTTTGAATTTTTATCGTTGGCTCGTTTGCCATCGAACCGGGTGTAAAACTACTCAAAACTTGGTCGGCCATTTTTTGGCAAAAATCAACCTTAGCTCACGAGTCGAGGCCGATGAATCTCCGTGGTTGTCACTTTGGCTATGATGTAGGTCCTAAAAACTTCAAACCGGGAATTATAGTTTCTCTATAGATTGTTTCATGCTTGTTGTCATCGACGCTTCTAGGAACTCGAAAGCTCGCATGCTCGCATTGTCTCGAAAAAGTAGAAAAGTGTATTTTCTCAACCTAAACGTCATTTTTTTACAAAAATCACCCTCGGGTTATGGCCCGAGGCCATGAGTTTTTATATTTGGCTCGTGTTCCATTGAACCGGGTCTAAAATTTCTTAAAACTTGGTCGGCCATTTTTGGGCAATAATCAACCTCGGCTCACGATCGAGGCCGATGAGTCTCGGTGGTTGTCACTTTGGCAATGATATAGGTCCCAAAAACCTCAAACTAGGAATTACAGTTTCTCTTTATATTGTTTCACACTCGTTCACATCGGCCCTTCCGGGAACTCGAAAGCTCGCATGCCCGCATTGTCTCGGAAAACTAGAAAAGTTTATTTTCTTAGCCTAAACTTCGTTTTTTTTTTTTTGCAAAAAACACTCTCGGATCATTGCCAAAGGCAATGAATTTTTATCGTTGGCTCGTTTTCCATCGAACCGTGTCTAAAACTTCGAAAACTTGGTCGGCTATTTTGGGTGAAAATCGACCTCGGCTCACGATCGAGGCCGATGAATCTCTCGTGGTTATCACTTTGGCTATGATGTAGGTCCCAAAAACCTCAAACCGGGAATTATAGTTTCTCTATAGATTTTTTCACGCTCGTTAACACCGGCCCTTCCATGAACTCGAAAGCTCGCATGCTCGCATTGTCTTAAAAAACTAGAAAAGTGTATTTTCTTGGCCTAAACGTCATTTTTTTTACAAAAAAGTAAGAGTACCCATCGGGACCCGATGCTTTATCATTGTCTATGCTAAATAACATCTTCTCGGATGAGATCCGCCATGATCGGGGAAAGAAGCCGATCATGGCTAGCCATTTGTAGTTAAGGCCCACTAGCAATAATGTGTGGGTCAAGGGGCACCGTAGCGTTATTGGTACCTAAGAGGTTTTGATAATAGGACACAAACTCCTCTCCTACTTCGTTATTGAGGTAGTGAGCTACCCATCTCTCCATTTAAGTGCAAGCAATATGATTGGCTTTGTGCTTCGATTCATAAGGCGATGAAAGAAACTAGTACCTTAGTCACAACGCTTAAGGAACTTGCAATTTAAATACCGACCAAAAAAATCTTTTCCGAGGCCTTGAGATTAACTAGATGGAGCTGGAGCTTCTTTTCATTCGACGAAGCTCCAAATTATCTCTATCGAGTGAAGCTCAATCGGAGAGCGACCAAGTCGGATTCGGCCTCGACCACCCTTTGGGAGATGTGGGTGAAATGGAGTGTGTTCAGCTTCTTGAGTGGTTCCTTAAGAGATTTCAATTTGTGATAAAGGACATACATTGGGGTACCACTGATTCTTGCTTCCCAACAATCAACCACGGTTCTCGGAAAATCAACGTGGGCGACCCACATATTGAAGAATTTGAAGCTTCGAGTTTCGAAGTGAACATGGGAGCCCAAGTCTACCATAAGCCGAAGCATGATCTATAAAAGTGCTCGGAGGGTCAAAATGAACATGAGCGAAGTCGCTCGGTGGAGGACCAAAAAGGGTTAGCCGAACTCTATCGATTTTAGTCCATACATTTGCCCTATTCCAAGTGAAATGGCTCCCGTGTAGTTAAGGTCGGTTAACCCAAGATCCGAGCAACAACTTCAAAAGTCGATAATCTCACGAGTTAGAAATAGCGAGCACCCTTATGTTTATCGGCATGCAAGAGAATCAAGTTAAAGTCCCTCGGAATAAGCCAAGGGCAGTTCGGCTTCCATCGATGAAGATCAGCCCACAACCCTCTTCTAGCAATGATGGAGTGTAACCCGTAGACAAAAGTGGCATTAAAAGACAATTGTTATACAAGATCAGTGATCCTAACATTGAGACCTTGAATAAAGACATTCAACATATCAACCATTACGGTTCGTGGATTCTAGAAAAGTGCAATGTGGCATTTCCCGCTACCGTAGCATTGGACATAAAGCTCCATTACTTGAGCCTAATTCGATGCATACTAACAAGTTTAGCAGAGTCGAGTTTTGTTTCAATGAAGGCACGGACATCAACCTTCTTTTCCTTCATGAGACGAACTGGCTCATGTTGTTTTAGAGGACTATTAAGTCCTCCGATATTCCAGCTCGAATATAATCATGGATGAGTGGAAGAGGCCGAGCCCCTTTGACCCCCGCTTCGCCTTTTCTTAGCACTCTGCTGGCAACCTCGCCTAGGCGAAGTGGCTCGGCGATCCGCTTTTCTTGTCCGATCAAAGGGTCCAAATTGGTGTCCCCGAGGGAAGCTAGAACATTAGGGCATTCACCTTCCTTGTTAGGAACAACCCCCGTGTTGGGAGGCCCTAACCCTGCCACCCCTTTGTCTATCGGGAGAGCCATTCCTACGATACCCCGAACCGGTCTACCCCCGACACGCCGGCCCTACGATCCGGCTTGCTCAACGGCTTGGCTTCTTAGCCCACCCGTGTCCCCGTTATCGCACCCTTCCACCCCGAGCCGAACCTCAATCAGCCTTAGTGTCGGAAGATGATGTTGGACCCGTGATCAACCATCACATGTTTACCTTTATCGATAGCCCTACGAGAGTGTGTTTTGCATTTCACTCGTCTACCACTCAACAACTTCTAGTAGCATGGGGTCGGTAGGTGAGTGGACCGTGGCCGAGCACACCTTAGCGGAATCACCCAACCGCTGGAAAACACTTGTTCCGGCTCGTCCGCCGCAGTTGCACTCGCCGGTGGTGGTTTCCTTACTCAATTTCGGAGGGACCTAATTTTTGCACGTAGCTATGGAGTGCCCAAGTATATGAAAATTTTTGCAATGAATGGGGAGAGTCTCATACACAACTAGTTGCAAGAGGGTGGTATCATTCGGTAACGAGATGTCGACCATCCGGGGAGAGTTTCCATAATATTCGGTTCCACAAGGACTCGAGCATAGGATAGTATATCCATTAAAGTAGTCAAACGATCACATTGGAGTGGTTTTCCAAGCGGACTAGCAATCTTCAACAAACACACGGTGGACCAACATTTGAGTGGCGGATTAGGGAACTTGACCCAAACAGGGACAATGGCCATCTCGGAGGTGGAAAAATCAAAGTATTCGGACATTGGCCTCAAAATTAAAGCTCGTCCATAAATCAAATACGAGTCCCCTATTAAGCACCAAAACCTTATCTCCCTCCGATTTGAATTTATAAATAAGCCAGCTCGATTCATGAATTGTTAAAGAAGCCTCACAATGCCAAGTATCCTTTATGATTCCATTGAGGGCTCTAAATCTTGGATACTTACCGGTAACATATCCCACAAGGAAAATTTTCCATAATTCACATATGGTATCAACGAGTTTGCAAAGTACATTGTTTCAATTCGGTGATAGCTAAAAAGTGTGATAGTTTAGGGCATAAGTCCGAGTTACAATTACGTACAAACAAATCTTGCCACTTTCCTTTCGGAGAAGGAATGGACCCAGCTTCTCCTGCAGTTGATACATCATAAGTCGGAGGCCCATGCACGACTCATCGCTATCGCCGGCAATAGAGAAAGGGTCGGCCTAACATCCGTAAGGAAATTAGGGTCGGGGCCTCTTGGAGAATGGCAATGGAACTCGGGTGGCGATAGCGATTTAGCAACTGTTGGTAGCTTCCCCGAAACCAAAAGAGGAGGAGTGGTTCGAGGAGCGAGAGACGGGGACATGTGCTCGCTGCTAAATCGAATAATCCACCTCATCGTCACCGAAGTCCGCCTCTTTCGAGTAGTCTTCAACCACAACAGATTCATATCTAGAAGCAAGGTCACTAAATGGGTGACGGGTAGGGCTGGTGGACCCGACACATTTGGTATCTAGGGTAGTTGTAGGGGGACCAATTCTCGTTAGGGTGGGATAGGCGCAGTTGGAGCCGATAGGGTAAGAATGGGGAACTCGGAATCGTGCCCGGTAAGCGACCTTAGGATTTTGAGTTACCGATTTTCTTTTCTTCTTTGCCATTGAGAAAAAAGATAGAATGTCAAGGAGGGAGAATGATATAGGGAGAAGGGGAGGAACACGAGTATAAAATGAAGCGCAAAAGAAGATTAGAGCGAGTCCAAACAACGACGAAGTCGAATCCGGAGGGAAAGTGCTCCATGGGGGGAGGAGAGCGTCTCTCTCTTTTTCTCACTCCCGACTCACTTACCGAGAGCTCTTTCTTGATTCTATGGGTGGTGGTGCATGGTAGTTCTTAGTTGGTGGAGCAATTTGTCCGGTTAATTTCGTTAACGAATGAGACCTCGACCTACTAACTAGCTATATGGAGGTGACTCTTCGCGGCCGGCTTCTTAGAGGGACTATGGCCTTCCGGGCCAAGGAAGTTTAAGGCAATAACGTGTCCGTGATGCCCTTAGATGTTACGGGCCGCACGCGTGCTACATCGATGTATTCAACGAGTCTATAGCTTTGGGCGATAGGCCCGGGTAATCTTTGAAATTTCATCATGATGGGGATAGATCATTGTAATTATTGGTCTTCAACGAGGAATTCCTAGTAAGCGTGAGTCATCGGCTCACGTTGACTACGTCCCCGCCCTTTGTACACACCGCCCGTCATTCCTACCGATTGAATGGTCCGGTGAAGTATTCGGATCGTAGTGACGTGGGCGATTCGCCATCGGCGACATCATGAGAAGTCCCTTGAAACTTATCATTTAGAGGAAGGAGAAGTCGTAACAAGGTTTTCATAGGTGAACCTACGGAAGGATCATTATCGAAATCTATCCGACGAACGACACGGGAACTTGTGGCCGAGCATTCTAGGGCTGCGGGGGCTCTTGCCCCCGCATCCCTCGGGGTCGTGGACGGGTGCATCCGCACTCGACGTAGCTCAAAAACAAACCCCGGCACAAGAAGCGCCGAGGAACTAGTGTACGAAGAGCGCGCCCCCATCGCCGAAGGGTGCTATAGGGGTGCATCCCTAATTCACGATAAGCTAAACGACTCTTGACAATTGATATCTCGACTCTTGCATCGATGAAGAACATAGCGAAATGCGATAATTGGTGTGAATTGCGGAATCCCATGAGCCATCGAGTTTTTGAATTAAGTTGTGCCCGAGGCCTCATGGCCGAGGGCACGTCCGCCTAGGTGCCACGCATCGTTGCCCCCAAACCCCTCTCAACTAACGAGGGGGGATACCGGTCTCCCATATTTGCTTTCACTCGGTGGTTGGCCCAAAATTGAGTCCTCGGTGACGGCTACTACGACGAGCGGTGGTTGAGAGAACCCTTGAAAGCGGTCGTGCGCATGCCCCGTTGCGCTTTGGGATATCCAAGACCTTCGAGCATCATCGGCTTTGCTAGGATGCTCTCGGCTGCAACCCCGAGTCGGGTGAGACTACCCGCCGAGTTTAAGCATATCAATAAACGGAGGAAAAGAAACTTACAAGGATTCCCTTAGTAACGACGAGCAAATTGGGAGGTGCCTAGCTTGAGAATCGAGCTCCTGTGGTATTTGAATTGTAGTCCGGAGAAGAGTCCTTAGTGATGGACCGGGCCCAAGTCCCCGGAAGAGGGCGCCGGAGAGGGTGAGAGCCCCGTTGTGGGCTGGACCTCGTTGCGGCACGAGGCGCCGTCTACGAGTTGGGTTGTTTGGAAATTCAGCCCCAATCGGGCGATAGAATTCCATCCAAGGCTAAATACGGGCGAGAGACTAATATCAAAAAAGTACCGTAAGGGAAAGATGAAAAGGAATTTAAAAAGAGAGTCAAAGAGTGCTTGAAATTATTAGGAGGGAAGTGGATGGGGGTCGGGATGCGCCCGGTCGGATGTGGAACGATGCCGGTTAGTCCGCCGATCGGCTTGGGGCGTGGACCGATGCGGATTGTGGTGGCGGCCCAAGCCCGAGCTTTTGAAATGCTTACGGAGATGCTATCATTGCAATTGTGGACCGTAGTATGCATCGTCCCGGCATGCCTCGACACCGGCGTGCTTCGAGCATCGACCCGTGGGCTCGCTATTTGTCCCGTCTTGAAACACGGACCAAGGAGTCCGACATGTGTTCGAGTCAACGAGCGAGTAAACCCATAAGGTGTAAGGAAGCCGATTGGCGGGATCCTATCGAGGGTTGCACTCGCCGACCGACCTTGATCTTTTGAGAAGGGTTCGAGTGAGAGCATGTCTTTCGAGACTCGTATGGCACAAGGAAGCTTTTTGATCCTTCGATGTCGGCTCTTCCTATCATTGTGAAGCGGAATTCACAAGTGTTGGATTGTTCACCCAACAATAGGGAACGTGAGTCCGGGTTTAGACCATCGTGAGATAGGTTAGTTTTACCCTACTAATGACGGCGTCATAATAGTAATCCAACCTAGTACGAGAGGAACCGTTGATTTACACAATTGGTCATTGCGTTTGGTTGAAAAGCCGGTGGCGCGAAGCTACCGTTCGGTGGATTATGACTAAACGCCTTTAAGTTAGAATCCGGGCTAGATGCGATTCATGTGCCCACCGTTCGATTGTCGACCTATAGTAGGGGCCTAGTGGCCCGGGAGGCACGTGCCGTTAGCCAAAGCCCTCATGACAAACGAGTCGTGTGGGTTGCCTTGAAGTACAATTCCCATCGAGCGATGAGTAAAATCCTTTGCGGACGACTTAAATATACGATCGGGTATTGTAAGTGGCAGAGTGGCCTTGCTGCCACGATCCACCGAGATTCAGCCCTACATCACTCCGATTCGTCCCACCTCCCTTCGAAGGGCGTAGAGGTTGGGACATGTCTAGTGGGGCTCTAGGAAAATGGACAAGGAACAAGCAATAGACTAAAAAGACGTTAGTCGTCAAAGTATTATAATCATTCCAATTTTTGAAAGGCATTTTCCTTATTTTTATTACTTAAGTTCTTCGTTTGTATGTCTATCATATCTATCACAAGACTTGTCAAGAGGGGGATGCCGACCTAGATACACTTGTGAAAAAATCAAATCAATGAGAATGCTTTTTGAAGAAACCCTCCACTTCAATTAGTATTTTTCAGGAAATGGAAAACGGACCCACGATACTTTCCCCGTGTTCAAGTTCCAAGGGCATTTTGGATATCGAGTCTCCGGAGAGATGCGTCTCGCGCTCACAAAACTCCAGGATTCGTTTCACCCCGGACTCGGAGTGATTTTCCGATCGAAGTACCCGAGGGCAAGTCCCAAAGTAAGGGAAGGAAATGGAACTTCCCAAGTCCTAAGGGCATTTCCATGGCCTAAGGGATACGAACCGTTCGAGACCCTCAATAATAAAAGTTTATAGCGTTGAAAGATGAGGGGCGAGCTCGAAGGCATCCGGCCATGGGCCAATTGCCCGGGAGCAATCTAGCCTATCGGCCGGACCGGCCGCACGAGCCAAGGGCGTGCCATGGCGCCCGACGGCGAGTGCACGAGCGCATGAGAGTTAGCGAGGCCCGTGCACCACGGGAGGTCGGGCGGTAGGGGCTTGTCCGGGATGCAAGAGATTTGGCATTCCCCATTCCGATAAGAAAATTCCATCTCTCTCGGACAAAAAGCATTATAATAATTTCATAACAATTTTATTGTCGTCCCCAAAAAAAGGGGCAACATTCTTGGTTATTTTCTATTTTTCTTGATTTTTTGCATTTTAATAGACCCAAAAAAATGAAAAAGCATTCCCCAAGACCTCATAAAATTTTAGAAAATTT
>CAWUPB010000115.1:0-74439 GCA_963924115.1 Dovyalis caffra
GAACTCATAGGGTATTAAATAGCAAAACCCATTGGAAGAATTATAATCCTTAATAGGTTATTTACCTTCCCGTCGTAGAATAAATCAGATGTGTATTTGGAAAAGATGTTATTACCTCTAGGATACCACATCCATAAGTAAGGGCCAACATATTGATCATAGAAAGGGAACCATATACTAACATATGATTATATATTTAAATCTAAGGTTGCCAATAGTTTACTATTGTGGTTTCATCTCCCTTTGTTATCCAATTCCATTAGACAATATACTAATTAGTATACCCATTAATCTCAAGAGAAGGGGAGGAACCCCTCTTAATTGGCTAAGGTAAATTTGGTATACTAGAGTATTAATTAAAATCACAATAATTACTAATTATAATGTATTGATTATAATTGATATATTAAATAGTCATAATAGTTATGACTCCTTTCTAATGAGGATAACGGCCTAATATAGGATTAATATGTTGGCCTTGCTTTCTCTTTATATAGGCCAACCTCCCTCGGTGTTTACCCAATGAGAAAGGATATCGATTTAATATAGAGGGAGAGGGACCGTAAGTTATATAATTTGTAATAGGTTATCATATTATATGAAGTGATCATATGCTTAATCATGGGAGAACTCACCAAAATTTGGCCACTCTCTCTCTATATACCATGATAGAGAGAACTTTATACTCATGATATGAAAGAAAAAATTTTTTAAGTTAAGTAAGCTATAAAATTCACCTAAGCTAAAATGAGGGAGAGATGAGAATCCCTCGTTAGTTTAATTAGAGATATGGC
The DNA here is from genome assembly GCA_963924115.1 of Dovyalis caffra. Taxonomy (NCBI): domain Eukaryota; kingdom Viridiplantae; phylum Streptophyta; class Magnoliopsida; order Malpighiales; family Salicaceae; genus Dovyalis; species Dovyalis caffra. The sequence goes on from CAWUPB010000115.1 coordinate 795, forward strand.
TAATTGAGGGAGAAGTGCTTAAGTATACTATTATCTAACTCATAATTTACCAATGCTAAATATAATCACGGTATTATTTGATTAATCACCTAATGTTATCATAATATCCTTAGTAGGTGATTAGTCTATTATAGTCGAGCTATAATAATATCAATTCACTCTACTTTTATAGTTGCCCATAACCATACATTGTCATCTTGTTAATATAAATGATATAAGAGTTTCCTTTTAGATAGTGCAACCATATGGAGGATTTTGGTTATTAACATGAAGGGATATTCCCTCACACCCATATAAGGGTAAAAGAATAATACACATCTCTCCATAATTTAGGAAGGAAGAATATATTGATTAAGTCAGTTTAAAGGGTTGGTTTGGTCTACCATTATTCCCTATAATATAAAATTACCCTCCCTAATTATTTAAGAGGCAATTCTATAAATAATGGTTATGATCGTCCTAAAATCATAACCATTAATATGCTAGGTCATCCATAGTCAAATGACTAAATTATTATAAGTTAATCCATACACGTTTGGTGATTAAAATAGTCCTTCATATATTATCAACTCTCTCAAGTATGGTCACTCAAGTATATGTTAGGCTTGGTGATCAACCCCCCTTTCACTCCCTTATCAATAAAGAGGGTCCCAATGTGAATAACCTATTCGTAGGCCATTTGGATGGTGTATTATGGTATTTCGAGAGATGAATCCTATAAGATTAATTCAAGCATAGAATACCTCTTTTCGCATGACCACATAAAAGAGACTTATCACCGAGTGTTATAATAGTTTAACTCCTTAATATTTAGATCACATGGCAGATAAGCTTCCTCTAATAGTGATAATAGGAGTTTTAATAATTAAACTAGAGAATATGAGAGAGAAGGTAATTAGCACTAACTTATAATTGGCCTTGAATAACGAAAGACAATATGTGATCTAAATTTTAGTTATCCATATTTATATTATTTAATCTCCCATTCAAGATATTGGTAATTTGTGATAGGGAATATGGTTAAATCGATATTAATAAGATTTGTATAACCCCTATTTACTTAATACTTATCGGAAGGTACATTACAACATCTCTATAACCACTTTTGCATGTCTCATTGTTAACCTATGACTAATAACTCTTGAATTGCCTCATGATTAACATGGTTTCATACATCCATAAAATAATTATTTGAATCAATAACATGACACAAATTATAACATGGCTTTTTGATATATTGGTTTATTTATCTATATGATTGGGTTATAACATTTTGATGGACCCCTCCATTTAGGATACAAAAAATATAGGTCATTATTACATGTACCGATAAAAGATTGGCCTTTTTGATAATGCGAGTTATGATCATCACATAGGAATAAAAGTTTAAACCAAGTAGCAATTCTCCTAAACACATGCATTATCTTAAATGGGGATAGGTCATCCATAGTCACCCCTCACCATAAACAGTAAGGGTTCCTTTCGATATACCTTAAGAGGAAAATAGCCCCCTCCTCAAATACCCCTTATAAATTTACCAATACCATCTTTATTAACATACTAGTGCTAATGTCTTGACTACCATTGAGTTATTATATTTTAAATGGTTTCTTGAGTGTAATTATTATTTTTTATAGACTCTAATGATAATTATAAGGGATAATGGGGACACCTAATTGTGGTCATAATATAATAACTCAATGGTAGTCAAGACATGATCATGAAAAAGGTTAAGCCTCCACATAAGCTTGTAGGAGCCTTTACCTATATGGAATATACCTTAATTATGAAAACACAAAGTATAAGTAGATCAAATAGAGTACCCCAAGAATGCATTTCTTGGGTAGAATATTCTATTATCGTGAAGTTTGCATTTTTTAACTCTATGGGTCCCCTCCTATTACCTAATATCGGAATGATCCACCTCTTAAATATTATCATAATAGGTTGGCCAATATTAGATTGCTTAATAATTAGCTTTCTTGATAATGGTAAATAAGCTATTATCTCCCCTATTAATCATCTTAGCCAACAAGATGGGGGATTAATTCATTATGAGAGAGGGAGAGAGGGAGATTATTATGGTGTTCATTGAAAAGGGAGGCTTAGTTCATATAAGGATATACATTCATTGGCCTCTATTCGCTCTTTAATTATAAACCCGATTCTTGGTCAACTTCAAACTCTATATGATTTTCTTGTGTCATGGACCATCTAGTTATTCATTATCCCCCAATCACTTCATTGTAGTGGAGCATAATATTGACAATTATATAGAATTATCCCTCCCTCTCTCCTTGTATTCTTCCATAGAATAGTATAACACTACTAATCCATAACCTATTTGTTAGTGTTGGTGCCCAAGACTCAACCATGTTTGGATGGGCTTATGTTAATATGTCATTGCAGCATTTATTTTAATAATAATAAAGAAGTTACTCTATTAATTCTTATGTTTACATATTGATAAATTCAATAGAATTACATAGAAGCCCTTATGATATGCATTTGCAATCGTGATTGATCGAAAGATGTGAGACAAACACTAATGCACATAAATGATATCATTAAATGTCCTAAGTCATAGCATTGTCAAGAACGACATTGATAAAATGCGGATAGACTTGTGAGTGCTCGTGCTCATGCTATTTAATAGCAAGTAGGAGATCTCACACCTATTGGTATAGTGATGCCAAAGCAAACACTTAGGTGATTAATGTTAGAGAACATATCATAGGACTTGACTCGCCATGAGAACCCACTAGGTTTTTAGTCTATACGAATCTCATATGAGATGGGTACAAATGGTCCTTAGACTTGAACTCATCACGATTATCTCATTGAAGGACTTATGCACTTTGATACTTGTTTTAATGGACCCATTAATGGGTTGCACGTGGGCGATTCGTTGGGTGCACTAGGAATCTAATGGAGATAAGTGTATGACTAAGACAAGACATGTCATTCCTTATATGCTCAAGGAGTAATCAAATTGCACTTAGATAAATTTCCGCTCAAGAAATCTATGGCTATAGTAGGAGTACACCAATAAAGCATAGTTGGTTTACTCTAGGAGCTAAGACATTTGGGAATCGAAGAAAACTTTTGTGATCATAATCAAATAAGACTAATAACCAAGTTTGAGATCACACTATGATAAGTTGACATGAGGACTGAATTGTATGTTAACTATGCTCGTGAAAGGTAATAATGGATTAACTAATCCTCCTAGAGAATTGGGTAGTCATGATGTCTTGCTAGAAGCCAATCTTGATTTATGTATCAAGAGATGAAAGATGAGTCTTTTATTCTTGATACATTGCCATCATATCTAAGAGTCTATCGAGTCACATGCATAAGTTCAAGTATTCACATTACAAATGAGAAACAAAGATATTGGAAAAAGTTTCCAATTATAAAAGTTTCCTATTTTGGAAAGAGTTTCCAAAATGGAAAGTTTTCTATTTTAGAAATCGATTTCCTAATTTGGAAGTTAGTTTCAAATTTAGAAATAAAGAACCTAAAAGGAAAGGAGTTTCCTAATTTAGGTTAAAAGGGTATTTTTTTAAATTGTTTCTTAATATGGACCCCGTTAAAATAATCTAAGAATATTTATTTGGATAGTCCAAATAAATTAATTGGGTTAAAATAGTTTTGGTCCATTAGGTTTAATTAAAAGCCTTAAGATAATTTTGGTGAGAGGATAAACATCAACCTTACTCGGATAAGGATGAATGTTTTAAAGATAATAATCAAGTAGTCCACATATAAAATAACTCCTCATCCTTGGAGGATAAGGAAGCAATAACTTAGAGTCCTTTATGGACTCAAGGCAATCACTTTCCTTATCCTTGGAGGACAAGGAAACTCTCCTCCTATAAATAGGAGGAGGGGGCAAAAAGGAGAGGAGAACCTAATAGAGAATTTCGGCCAAAAAGAAAAAAAAAGGGGGGGGGGGGTGGGGGAATTCGGCCAGCCCCTAAAGTAGTATAGGGCACACGGCCAAGAGAGAAAAAAGAGAAAATAGTTTTCTCCTAAAAACCTAGCAAGAAACACTCTTACCTTCTCCTTTAAGGTTGTCACAAAGTTGCCCGGGATTGGTTTCTAGAGGAAATCCTTAATAAAAAAAGGTGAAGCTAGCACCCCATTTATTTTAAGTGCTTCTTTGTGGATATTTAGGCTATGTGGATCATCAATAGAGGTCGGACACCTGGATGACTAATCAAAGAGAAGGAATTTAGATCCGCACTACAAGAGATAATCCTTTACTTTTATCTTGTTATTCATGTATATATGATTAGTAGATTCAACAAGCATGATCTTGGGCCCTTAGATGGACAAAAATTTTTATGTATTCCGTGACTCCATAGGATGCATGATCCTACACTATTACCTTGTTAATAGGATAGGGATAATATTATTCCTCCAAATGCTTACAAGTCTTCTCTCCCATCAACGTGGTGTAATCCTAGGTGTGTGTACCCTCTTTCCCTACCTCTCCCATAATGGGCCATTTTCATTAGAAAATATGATTTGTGACTTCCTGACTATTTAATATCAATTTAGTATATTAGGAATTACTAAAAGCCCTTTTACTCCCACTCGGTTAATAGAAATGGTTAATATGATTGGGTTAAATAAAAGAACAAAATGGCCTAAGGATTAATGGAGAGAGAGCTTCAGCTTGAACCGGGGAATACTCAAACCTCCCTATATAGAGATGATTAATCTGGAATTTACCTCCCTATATTTTGCGAGACAAGAGGGATAAATTGACCAATTCTATTTCGAATGATTGAATTAGGGAGGGAGGGGTTAACATAAATGATAAGTAGAGATGATGCAAAAGAAGAGTTGATGGCCCAAATAGGAGTCGTAGCTAATCAATTTGTTGTAGAAACCCTCTCGTTTAAATACTAAGAACCTATTATTTAACCTAAATGGCCATTGAAGGTGGAAAGATTGATTGCTTGAGGTTTATAATTATTATAAATTTTGTATAGCCTAGAATATTAATATTACCATAATATTATGATAATATTTTATTTAACCTCTCTATATATATATATATATATATATATCGAATTCTATATTATATCAATGTAAATTCATAAATAAGTAGGCTCTGCTCCAACAACTTAAATAAGTACTAAAATTGCATCATGATCTAAATATTCATAATGAATAGCCACCCTTGTTTCAACATCGTTACATCAAAATGGGATTCTTGGAAATATAATCTTTAAATAAAACATATATTGGAAACAATTATTTATAAAAAGTTCTATATAATGTTGCTATAGAATACTTGTAGTGTCCCTCCTATAAGATGGACCTATTGGGAGGTTAATTCCTCATCTCTTGCCTATTATCAATGAGGGATAGGTATTATTACCATATTTAAGTAATAATATGCTAGATATTGACTATAACCAGTATATTAGAACTATACAATCATTTAAAGTAGCGAAATATTTTAAGTTAGCCAGATAAAAAATATTAGGATTATTCGTAGAAATTAGGGAGATATTAACTATTTTAATTGCCCACTAACATTATGCATAATGGCCAGTAAAAAGTGGATGACCCTTGTTTTTAATGAGTGGAGAGAGAAGAGGGAATAAATTGCAATGACTAATTACCAAGGAATCAACATAATTACTCTTTAGGAATTCGATTAATATTTGGTAACTTAGGGGAGAGAGGGAAGCCAAGTGTCTATATAGCATTCCCGGGATATATATCTTCTCCAGAATAATTAGACACGTCACTCACTATGGGATAATATTAACCCCCTATCCCAAGAGGGACTTCCTAAAAAAGGAGGTTAACTTAATAAGGTTACCCGTTTGATGCATAATAGTTCTCACGAGAAAATAACATTGAGAGGCTAATATTATGTAGAGAACTATTTATTTAAGTCATAACTATGGGTAACCCTAATTTTAATCAAGTGGTATTACGATTAATTATCTCCCTCCGACTAGTAGAATTTTAAGCATTTTCCTAATGCATGGCTGGCCTATATAAAGAGAAAGTGAGGCCAACATATTAATTTTCTATATGAGAGTAATTAGACTAATATTTGCAGTAATTAAATTGTCCATCAATTGATTAAAATTATGCAAATGCACCTCCCCTATATTATATTGTAAGGAAATAATGTTTTTATATCATTGATGGCTAATAGACATTAGGAATAACCACATAAGATATGCAATAGCGTACATTAAAAGTTATCTAAGGAGGCCTTTTATTACATATGAATTTTAGGGTTTAATTGTTTAGGTTAAATACCCCTATTTGTCACCCTATTTCCCATAATATTATCATCGGAGAGGGTATGTGTACATAACATACAATAAGACATGGACACGCCCAATCATTTATGTATAAACCTCTATTATATCTTAACACCCTTGTTCACTTGAATACTTACCACTTGATAGATTCATTGCTTATATCATGTTCTACTATGCTAGATAGAGAGAGATAGAGAGAGGGGAAATGCTAGTGATATAGTTGATTTTACATTTGTTTCAAAGGGAAAGAATCCTTTAGCACCTTTGTTATGGAGATATAGGGCACTCTCTCTCCCTCTCGTCTCTCCCATTTATCCTCCTTGATAGTCCGAGTGTAAGAATATGAATAAGCTATATGGTTATTTGAACGGGCATGATAAGGTGATTTGGGGATAGAAAGAGGGCCTAACTCTTCTTGGACTATTGGATTGGCAATAATTGTAAAAGATGAGTTTGCTAGGTTATGTACTACTTGAGTTATCTCCCTCTCTCCATCTAATACTACTTGGTATATTTTACTATTAAACATGAGATGGCGGGAACCATCATGATGAGTGCATATAACCAGCAAATTAAAAGTTTGATACTCTTTTTTATTAATTAACAAAACATCTATACATCACATTTATATTTCTAAGGGTTCTCATTATCGTGAATGGTAAAAAACTAGATTATTTAAAAGAGGGTTATGATCCACTAATTGACAAAGAGAGAGAGAGAGAGAAGAATATCTTCATAAATATCATTAATATTCTTCATGATCCATCGATAAGGTACATTGGTCTAGGAACTTATCCACCAAGTACATAAAGACCTAACTTGAAAATCATGGTGAAAAAATTAATATATTGGAGCATACAAAATAATCATGGATAAATAATTAGGACTATTACTCGATTAGGGAACAATATAGGGTGCCTTTGTTCTCCCTTGAAAGAGAAAGTATATTCGAGATCAACTAGATACATGTTAAATGATAATATAAATCCATTTACTCCATCTATTAAATCACTTATGGTGATTAAGACAGACTTTAAGTCTATGTCGATGGTCTTTCACCATGATAATCTTTAAATATAGAAGGTGCATGATTATCTCTTATGTTCACTCACTCTTCCAATAATTATTAAAAGATTAGTTTTTATCTCTCCATCTCTCTCATACTCTAGGCCTATTGGATGAATCTCCCATTATAGCCCATTTGGCATCGAAAAGCTGTTCCCACTTTCCAATTCACCTTCTTTGATGGCCTTTGGACTCAAGATTTTTTTTTATAACTATATTGGGAATAAGTTATAATTATGTTTTATTTAAAGATTATCTTTTCAAGAATCCTATTTGAGGGAATAGTTTCATAGTTGACCCCATGGGAGCTTATGTGCAATTCCTAAATATCATTTCATTGAGAGATATTTTGGAATTAAGAAAACATGAGTCTTGGACTATGTGGATTATCCATAGAGGTCTAATTGCTCCACATAATTTGACACCGAAGTAACTCTGGTTACCTTCGAGCATGTTACTCATAAATAATGTTGAAATGGACCTTTTTATATTGTTAATATAAATTATATATATTAAGAGATATAATTATTAAATACTAAACAATATTATTCAATGCTCCGACATATTTAAAAGATTATTATTATTGATTATTTCTAGATTATTCCATAAATAATAGTCCAATATAGACTAATTAGGGGACCAATTTATGGTACTTTATTTGTAGGCTTTTTCTCTAAAATATATTATTTTCAATAATATAGTCATAAAATATCTATTATGACCATCATGAGAGAATTAATGACACTCTTAATTGGAATAAGTAAAGATACCCCCTCTCTACCTCCTACGATTTCAATCAAGAGATGGATAAAATTTATAGCTAATGGACCTATTAGCAACATGAGTTCCAAATAATGGGTCATTAATTCTAGATTATGATAATTGTTATCTATTTGGATGTAGGAAATGAAAACAATACTCGTTGGTCCAATCAACGGAATAGTACCTACCCCTTTATGGAGGTGATAGAATAGAGGCATATTTTATATTTTGAGGGATGGGCCTTATAACTCCCCTCCCCTATAAAGGTCGTTCTCAATATTGTATGCCCCTCCCGATCCGTTTCTTGGTTGGAGAGGGGGAAAATCAATTACCCGGGTACATCCCTTTTCTTGATGATCCTCCTCATTCAAAATTAGGAGAGTAATACTTACCATCTCACTCGTGAAAACATCACACAAAACCTCATCCTCGTATCATTTTATTTAAATATTACATGGTTTAATAATATAAATATTTATGTTAGTTAGACAACATAAATTAATACAATACAATATTACTATATCCTACAAAATATACTATGTAATATTTAAATATAAGGAGGGTCGAGAGGACTTCTCTGTCTCTTTAGGAATACCTTCACCTTTCATTGCCTAGTCTTCACTACTAGTTTTACTCTCTCCTTAGTGATTAATATCCTCTTTTGCTAGGGAGACTCCCATCTCTCTCTATTAATGGAAGAGATGACATAGGAGTGATGAATCAAATACTATATCATGAAGAGGATAATTATTCAGTATGAGAGAGGAATTGATACATTCGAAGTATATTTATGATCACCCTTATCCCTAAATGGTCCATTTTTGATATACCGTTCAAGCTATGGTTTAATATCTTTTTTCAATATCTCATCAATATCATTTTAATTATTTACTGTTTCCTATAATTGATTGGAAAGTCCCCCATACACTCTCTAATATAATATCCTATTAGAGGTCCCTTTGTATGAGGCATTTACCATGGTTAGATGGTAGAGAGAGAAAGAGGGGATCCTCTCTTTTTCAAAGCTTGGTAAAACTACAGAGACTAAGAATCACACTAAAAATAGAGATTGTTCCCCTTTATTATTGTACTTAAATATTAATTATAGAGACTCTCTCCCTCTCTCGTTCTAGAGAGACCCGTCTTTTATGATTGTCCGAAGTTAACATTGGTAATAGCTCTCTTCCATAGGTTACGAGGGTGTTGATTTAATCATTATTGTTCAAACCTATTAGCATGATAGTAGAATGACAAGTATTCCCATACCTATTAAGACTATGGCGTAATATACCATTATCCTTCTCCTTTGAATAAGTTAAAAAAATTTTCAAAACTTAAATTACGATAACATCTAATAGGAATAACCTATTAAGACTCACTTCAAGCATAATTTGATACCTTTTAATTAGTTTGTGCCCCAATAAATACCCCTAATTTAAGTGTGACTATGATGGTTAAGAGACTCTATTGTATGGAAGTGCCCCCACTAACATACCCCTTCTCCTAGTTTACCTTTATGAATACCTATTGCATCCATGTCTATCAATCCTACTAACTTGATGGATATATGTACATATCAAGGCACAATGGAGGAATAAGTTACTAAGGGCACTTTCAACGATAATGTGTAGCTAACACAACTTGATTCTAAGAAAAGGCTATAATTTGGAATACCAAATCACACTCGTTAGAGTGGTAAAGTGAAACTATTGTATTCCTTGATAGCATATATACATATATCCATTATCTTAAGTACATACCCAAAGATACGGAACAATCATATATTGTGTGACATCATAAGTGAATCAAAGGATAACTACATCCAAGCCTGCAATGGTAAAGGGTTAACATATCACTCTTTCAACACATATATTATTTGTAGGCATGTTCTTCACAATTAGTTGTTAATATAATCTAGTGGTCGAAATTCAATAAGCATGTGCTCATGATTATCTAAAGAGATGAGGGAGTGATTAGTCTATTATATCCAATCCTATATAATCTATCTAGTCATTAGAACAATCCCCTCTTTCCCTTTCAATACGGCTAATGAATATTTTTCAACAATTGAAAATATTAGTATATTAATATTGGGAGAGTGTATACTGAATATTTTTCAACAATTGGAAATATTAGTATATTAATATTGGGAGAGTGTATCCTCACTTATTTTAGTAAATAGATAATTGATTAAAAATGATTCAATGATATTTGATAGAAATTAATGTCCCTCTTAGGAGAGACCTATATTGAGAAACGTGGTTTTTTCTACTCGAATGGAGAGTTAATTAGCTTTCCTATCCTAAAAATATTGATTGGTATTATGGGTAAAACCCTCGGAGAAAGGGATAATTGTAACATAATCCTTTAAGAATGGAATCGGTGGCTTATGATACCATGACGAACACCTATCTTGGTATATTCATTATACCGAGGCTAGACTCATTTATTTTATAATAATTTTATGAGGACCAAGCCCCGATAGGATTCCATCTAATTTTGTCACCTTTGATTATGATTTATATTATAGGTGACTAGGTTAACATATCACTCTTTCAACTCGTTAAGGAATATCATGATTATTGTAAAGGTAAAAGTAGTAAAATATGAGACGAAGGTGGGGAGGATTCCATTTAGATCACATCGTTTAAGCACATATTATATTTTGTAATGGATATTGGTTCTCATTACTCTTAGTTGTAGAAATCTTAATAGATATTTAATAGAGACATAAATAGACCCTTTTAAATAATCACCTTGGTCTCATTCCCAAACTTAATAGTTGTCATAAAGGGACACCATATGATCTTCCCTATCACATTAAAAGGCAAATAAAACTATAGGTATTGAATAAGATATATTTAATGAAAATGGAAGATGATCTATAAAACTAGGTATATTTAGTGTGAACTTGTTATTAAGTTAACAATGGAAAAAGTCGAATGATCGGTGTATTAACAAATAGGGGTAGTGAGTAGGAAAATACCTAGTTTATATGTCTTGGTATTCTTTTTAACGTTCTTCATGAAATATAGTTATGGAGAGTCTATTTGGATAGGCGAGACAAAAGGAGAGATAGATGGAGACGGAGAGATAGATAGAGAGATAAACTATACTCTTGTAGAATCGTGAGAGAGATTATAAACTAATAGGGGGATAATCAATCTTATAAATCTCTTTTCCTAATATAATATGGGGATAATATACTAACATATACTCTTCTTTTGGACACAATTTATTGCCCTAATTAGTAAAGTACATACTCATAATATGGAGGGTAGGTTTACATTAGAAATATAATAGGTAGGTGCCCCTAAACGGAGAGGGGTTTATTAAAATGGTATAACCCTATCATATAGATAAATAAACCAATATATTGAGAAGCCATGTGATAATTTATGAATAGCAATGGGGAATAGGCAAATAATTGTATGATTGGCATGTTCCCTCATATGGTCCTTACAATTATTGTTAGGTGTGAACAAACTGGATATCAAGAATTCTCTATAATGATGCCCTATAGTTTATATGTTATCTTCCATCTCTTCCTTAACATAATCGGCTTCTAATCACCTACATAGGTAATATATATAGTCCATTTGTATGATTAGAATTATGATTATTGATAAGGAGTAGCTAATGGTTAAATTAGCCGAGATTCAAGGGAATGATGAGGACCAATAATCATGATTGTTCTCTCTTAATATTCAATATACCATCAAGACACGAGCATATAACCCATCAAGAATGCCAATATCTCTATTTTTTGCAAACTCTTATCAATATTGCGAACTAATATTTAGACTAAAAAATGAGCTCATAATATTATGATTCAATTATCTGTTGTAGTCACATGCTCGTGTCTCTATCATATATGATAATGGCCTTCTAGTTATTAATACCTAGTTCCCAAATATACATTATTTGTTAATAACTCAAGAGATATTAGCGCACAACCTATCAAACTATGATAGGGACTGGGATAACATATTAGGTTAACAAATTATAGAACTTTGGCCAATTCATCGAGAGGGAGGGAGTATATTCAATAGAGAGAACCAATTAGTGCCTAAATTCATGTACGATTAGAAACATATGGCCCTAGTTTATAGGCGAACCTATCACTATATCTAATAAGCTATTAAGTCTATAAAATGGAGAGGGAAAAAGAGACAATATTAGTGGGTGATCTAATGGCTATATTACATCTTTATATGGTTCTCCTTCATGACAGATAACTCTCTGTGTGCATGTCAACATGTCTTGATTCTTATGGTAGGTAATGTGAATTCTCTCTATAATTCAATGTTTCCTATTTAAATAATATCACCTCACTTTTTCTTACCTTTAAGCATGCTATTTTCTCCCATTCCGCATGTGTCTCTCATGATGTTAAAATTTATAGGTACCATGCTCCAAGGTAACCGGGTTACAAAGTCATGTGATTATAGACTTAACAAAATACATTAGAGGAGCTAAAACAATTATTGCTTGATAGCATAATCTATTCTCGTTCGTACAAAATTCAAAATAGACAAAGAATTTTGTTTGGAGTCACTTAATATTATCATAATAGGGAGGAATATTTATACCAAAAAGATGACCTATCATTATTAGTAGATAATTTTTTTTAATATTCCTATTAATTATGGAGTTAATAGGTTAAGAATTCATATATATATATAGTGCACTTCTCCCTCAATTGGGAATAATGGCCCAAGATGAATCAAATACTCCACCTTGGTATTTACTATTATAGTTCGTACTTATTCATGTCACCAAGTTTAGATAATCATACCAACCCTCTATATTATAAGTCGGTTAGACACCGAGTTAATGCATATGTGCATCAATATAATTAACTCCTAAGGAGATATCCTATTTCAAGAGGGCTAATCAATTAAATACCAATTTTGCTAATTATGTTATCATACCAAATTATTCTCCTATATAATACTCCCTCAAAAGGGGAACAATTATGTTATTTTTTCTCCCTTATACTGAACAAAAATTAATATGTTACCACAACATTGACCCTTGCCCCCATTCAACTATCAAACAAGTATATGGTAGTCCTTTAGTAATTCTCCTTACCACTTGATTATAGTATCTACTATTCCATTTGATTTCTATATCGACCCCAAGCCCTAATCTTTCCATATAATACTCCCTTGACATCAATACTCTCCCTCTCCCTCTCTCCATCTCGCTCCTTCACTCTCTCCTTATCTCTAGGCTTAATCTCTATCTCTCTTTTCGTTGAGAATGTACATGGAAGGAGTTCTCACCATGAGTATGGATGGATGAGGGAGGGAGAGAGAGGGAGAGATGGAAGTATAAATCTAATTATATTGTTGGATACCTTGCAATACACTAACAGATCTACTATCAAGCTAATGTGGATGACACATATTAATTATGATAAATAAGTGAGAGGGCCTAGTATCGGAGGAATTGACATGGTCTAAGTTGATGTAAATATCCTATAAAGGTAACAAAATATGACTCGCTTGATGTTGGTAATTATTCTCCTACCGTACTCGTATATAGCCATTGTAATGAACTACATCATCCTCGAGGGCCTAACCGTTGATAATTTAGACCAAAAAACCAAGTTAATTCTCTTATATGACTTTGAATGAATCCGTATACCAAGGTTATACAATATTTTTGTCAAGTAGCTCATATATTAGTGATCATATAGCTAATATACCACATGATAATTTACTATTAAAGCTTCTCGACATTAGTCCATCTACAAAGTCATGTGTTGGTAAATTAACTTGGTTTTTTTATTTAACTTATCAAAGGTACCCTTGAGGATGATAGGTTACAAAATTATAAGTAAGAGGGCATTATGACTTGGGCTAAAGAAGAGAGGGAGAGATAGGGTAGATTAAAAATGGCCCTAATAGCCTTATTCCAATTATGAAGCCAACTATCGACTACTAGATAGTATCAATGGATAATCCTTCCCTATAGTTAAATTAGAAGGGTGATATGGCACATAAGGAGAGAGTGCCCTCTTACTGACTTGGTTTTGGGCCTCCCATGGAGGTTAAGTGATAGTTATGATAACCCTCCTTTGAAAAGATTTGATACATAGTCAATAATTATATCACCGAGTGATATAGGTTAACATATAATATGGAAGGAATCCTAATGTATGTATGAATATTAGTATGGAGATACCCCGATCCGGAGAACTTGACCTATGAACGCACCTACAATTTTAGAGGGAAAGTCCCTACCGATTGATTATCCAAGCATGTGCTTATAATTGTGATAACTATATTTATGACAATTTAATATACATTGATCACCCGATGAAATATCTTCGGATCAACAAGTCGTGTATAGATCAATAGTAATCAAGAGATGTTTAGAACCTTCTATCCAATGAGTAATCCATTATCCAAGGAGTCTCTATCATTAATGATTATGGTCACTTACCCTCATCAATAGTCCAATTAATATCTAATCAATGTTACTAATATCTATATGTAGGTTAATATCGATGTTACTAATATGTAGTATGGAGATCTCCTATCATCCTTATGACAATAGTAGGACATCTATGAAGATTAGGTCAAAATATTTTAGTTGGATATAGAGAGCCCCTATTAGTCACAAACACTAATATATGATATCCATTCTTGACCATGTGGAACTAGGAACTTTTCCCAAAACAAAAGGATGATAGCTTAGTCGATATAATTGGTAGGTTAGTAACCCAACATCACATTTACGAGAGACTACCGATTACAACCTATTCTTATATTAATGCACTAATCTTTGATATGATAATATATATCTAAATAATGCATTTTGGGAAAATTAGAATAGATTAGCCATGTTTTATGGAGGTCCTATCATCCCGTAAATGTATCGGGTCCTCTCCATAGGATATCCTATAGCATAATCTACATAATCTATTCCCATTGTATAAAATTCAAAATAGACCAGGCATTTTTCTTGGAGTCACTTAATGTTATCATAATAGGGATGAATATACCAAAGAGATTACCTATCATTATTAGTAGATAATTTTTTAATATTCCTATTAATTATGGAGTTAATAGGTTAAGAATTCCTATATGTATAGTGGACTTCTCCTCGATTAGGACTAATGGCCCAAGATGAATAAAATACTCCACCTTAGTATGTACCGCTATAGTCCATACTTATTTGAATATCTATATGGTAACCAATCAAGGTAATCCTAGCTTAGTGAATTTTTTGCTTTCTCATATGATATTCTTGGAGACAACGGTTAATTACTAATGGTATAATAAGTCATTATGTGAAGACTATCGATATTCCCTACTTCTACCACTATGATAATGTTGGCCCATTAGATGTTCTATATAGAGTATTAGGACTTATAACTAGCCTTAATAGGGGTTTGTTACCTATTTTTAATAGGTTGCCCCATTTTTAGTATAGCTATCATTTTTAACATGATCCCTTAAGAGACAATACTTAATGGTGGATCAGATTCATGGTTATAATCATACTATTTTAACCCTTATAAGATGAAAGGGGTGATCAATTACATCTAGTTAATATTTAAGTTATCATTAAGCTTATTTATAGAGGATTTTTCTTGATAAAACCACATTGGAGGGGTCTTTATCAATGGTTAATGGACCTAAGGTATAATTACCTCGTTGGATCCCTATCCTTTTGATTATTAAAGGACATGACAAGGTATAAGAGTGAGAAAGGGCTACCACATGGTGTATCCATGAACATAATAGGACATTAGTCTAGGATTCATAAGGGGATTCATAACCGGGTTAAATCTATATTGAGAGTGAAGAGATTGGAGAATAAGTACCCTCCGTCATTACCGGATGTATATTGTTTGGGCTAAATATGAACATAAATCATATTTCCCTATCTACCATAACTATAGTCAAATAAGGGAGGGTACCACGAATATATTATTCTCCTTATACGTTATAGTTAATTCTTTGTTTTTTTATATTAAGAACATTTAAAAATATTATTGACGTATAAGGTTATCATGAAAACCTATATAATACCAAAGGTTAGGCTTATTCTTTATGGGAGAATAACAATAGTTATCTAAAATACAAACGGGGGTTTACAATGATTCCATTACAAAGAGATAAGTAATATCCACGGGGTTACATTATTAATCCATATAATATTAGGATTGATGGGACCTAGGATTGATATAAGTAGATGGAAAACAATGAGAGGGATTATAATATGATAATCCCAACTGGTTAGTCCATCTCCATCCTTCTTAAAAACTCTAATGAAGCTCGGATATCCTAGATCATTGTACAAATAATCCTAAACAATTCATAAGGTGTCTACAATTTTCTTGGTATACGCTAAGATATTTTAGGCCATTTTGTCACTATTATATCAGGGTAGAACTTCGGCCATTAAGGAGGATAAAAAGGTGAGTAGTAAACGATATTATGGATCTACTTAAAAAGGTGAGTAGTAAACGATATTACGGATCTACTAACACAATTTAATACCGTTCTCAATTGGCTTATAGTTTTTTATATATTAATTTAAAACGTTGAAAATAGGGCATTTAATTATCTTATTTGACGACATAGGGTGTTGATATCCTATTCATATCTAGGGGACACTCCTTATAGACATATAACTAGGATCAATAATATACTATTAACATGCATAGTTAACCTAACTTTCTTTTTCTTTCTCCCTCTTCCTACCTTGAGTGTCCTAACACACAAAATGAAAGGGAAAGTGTAACCCTCGCGAAAATCTTTAATGAGACATATAAATATATGTGTCAACAACATTTAGAATACAATTTCTATATCTTTCTCAAGTGAGAATTATTTCTTTAAGCTTTGTGTGTAGTGTTCAAAATCCTAAACACCTAATAGCCATAGTTTTTATCTCATTATAGATAAAAGATTATAGTTCTTATTCTTAAGGTCTTTAGCTTAATGTAGCTAAAGGTTTTAAGATTATTTTCTTTGTTTCTTGAATCTTGATGGATAGATCCTAAACATAAAGGAATTATTTTTGGGATTTTTGAGCTGTTTATATTCATCTCTTTTGGATCAATATATCCATTGGGTTTGGAGTTGCAAATTCAAAGGTTCTATTTCCAATTTCATATCGTTTGGTATCAAAGAATAGGCTCAATCATAGATTCATCTATCCTTGATTGATTCTGCCATTTTTTTCCTAGTTCTTATTTCTTTTAAATTATGTAATTTTATGCTCTTGATTGCTTGTTTATTGAATTTGGAAATTACAAGTACTTAGGGATTAGCTTCGACCATTTAAGCTTCTTTAAGGCCAAATTGAGTAGTATTATAAAATGAACGAGTTCTACATTGGGAATTCAGCTTGCTTATTTCAATCCATTGAACAAATCACTCTCTAATTGTTTGAATGTGTTCTTTAAGTGACTCATAAAAGCTTAAAAAGGAACAATTGAGAGGAAAAAGGCAAAGAGTGGTGAGCACATAAAAAAGAAAAAGCCAATAACTATGTGAAACATGAGAGTTTAAAGTGTAAACACGTGAGAGAGTGGTGAGGATTTAAAAATTCTTAAATCTCTTGAATTTGTGTATCATGTCTAAAACTACAATTGAGGAGACATGCCATTTTGGAGGAGGAATTGGTGCAAGGAATAAGGCTTTTACCATGGAAGCCATACAAGGGACACTTCAATTGAAAACGAGGTTAATGGAGATGAATGATAGAATGGAGAGGTATGAGCAAAACCAAACAAGGAAAATACTTAGAGAATCGAGAAGGATCATAAGGAAACCATATCCTTTGATGAATTTGAGGATGATGAAGATGATAATGTCACCATTCGAAATTTTGGAAGGCAAGAAGGAAGGAGGGATCAACCAAATAGAGTTGATAGAAATATTGGTAGTATAAAGATGAAGATACCACCTTTAAGAGGAAATAATGATCTCGATGCATACTTGGAGTGGGAATGAAAGATGGAGATAATCTTTGATTGCCACAACTACTTAAAGAAGAAAAAGGTAAAACTTACTTGCTATAGAATTTACTAATTATGGTTTTATATGGTGGGATCAAATAGGTGAAGAAAGGCAAAGGAATGGAGATAGGCATATTGAAACATGGGATGAAATGAAATGCATCATGAAGAAACGGTTTGTCCGTAATCATTACTATAGGGAGCTTCACAGCTGACTTAAAAGGCTGACTCGAGGGAGCATGAGTGTGGAAGAAAACCACAAGGAAATGGAGATGGCCATGATTCGTGCAAATATGGAGGAGGATCCAGAGTGGCAAGATTCCTTAGTGGATTGAGCAAAAACATTGCAATCAAGTAGAGTTGCAACACTTTGTTGAGTTAGAGGATATGGTAAATGTTGCCATGAAGATTGAAAAGTAACTCGAAGCGAAGAGGCACTTTAAGGTATGATTCTAAGCCTTATTTAGGTTCTAGTTCTACATGGAAATCGAGTTGGAGTAAAAAGGATGAAAAACCCTTAGACAAACCTAAAATTGATGTTAATAAACGAAAAGATGATAAGGGTAAAGGAATAGAACAACCTACATAAATAAGAAGTATTAAGTGCTTCAAGTGCCTAGGTCATGGACATATTGCTTCACGATGCCTAAATAGGAGAGTAGTGCTCATGAGAGATGATGGGTTGGTGGAATTTGGTAGTGAGTATGAAAATAATGATAGTGAAGATGATAGTGATCACCTTACTTTAAAACATGATATTGATGTGGAGATTACAAAGGGTGAGGTTCTTGCTTGTGCAAAGAACATTAAGTGTACAAGTAAAGCATGATGATGATGGTGAGCAACATGAAAACTTATTCCATATGCATTGCTTGATATCTAACAAATTGTGCAATTTTATTATTGATAGTGGTAGTTCTACTAATGTTGCTAACACATGTCTTGTAGAAAATCTAAAGTTACTTACAAGGAAACATCTTAAGCCATACAAGCTACAATGGCTCAATGACATCGGGGTTCAAAAGGTAACAAAACAAGTTTTGATTTCTTTTTCCATAAGGGGTTGTAAGGATGAAGTTCTTTGTGATGTGGTACCTATGTTTACTGGTCATATGCTTTTGGGAAGACCATGGCAATAGGATAGAAAGGTGTTGCATGATGGATAAAAGAATAGATATTCTTTAGTGATGAATGGGCACAAGTTCACTCTTAGACCATTGTCACCTAAAACTATTTTTGAACACCAAATGCATATTCGGCAGCAATATGAGGAACTATCTAGCAAAAATGATCATTTAGGGAGTGTAAGTGAGCAAGAGAGAAAAGAAAAAGATGAGCTAAGTGAAATAAGTGAAAATGGGAAACAAAAGGGGAAACAAAAAAATGAGAGCAAAAGTGTTAAACACATGAGCTTTTATGTGAGTGAAAGAAAGGTTAATAGAGCCTTAGCTTGTAGGCAGCCTTTACTTGTACTTACGTATAAGGAAATTTTACTTAGCACTAACGACCTTAATAATTCTTTGCCTAGTGTTGTTTTTGATCTTTTATAGGATTATGATGATTTATTTCATGAAGAGGTTCCAAGTCGGCTTACCATCTCTAAGAGGAATTGAGCATTACATAGATTTCATTCCGAAGGCAACCATACCAAATAGACTAGCCTATAGCTGCAATCCTAAGGAAACTACGGAGATTCAAAAGCAAGTAAGTGAGCTTAGGGAGAAGGGATACATACATGAGAGCATGAGTCCATGTGTGATTCTTGTTTTGTTAGTACCTAAGAAGGATGGGTCTTACAAGGTTCGTGTTGATTGTTGAGCCATCAACAAAATCACTATAAAGTATAGACACCCTATTCCTAGGTTATATATGATATGTTGGATGAATGGCATGGTTCATGTGTGTTTTCAAAAATTGATTTGAAATCTAGTTATCATCAAATTAGGATAAAAGAGGGAGATGAGTGGAAAACTATTCAAAACTAAACGGGGTTTGTATGAGTGGTTAGTCATGCCTTTTGGTTTAACTAACGCACCTAGTACATTCATGAGGTTATTGAATCATGTTTTACATGCATTCATTGGCAAATTTATTGTAGTCTATTTTGATGATATACTAGTGTATAGCAAGAATTTGGATGAGCATATAACACATTTAATGGCTGTTTTTGATGTACTTAGGAAGGAAAAGTTATATGCTAATTTGAAGAAATGCACTTTTTGTACTAATGAAATTACTTGGTTATGTAGTGAATGACAAGGGTATACATGTTTATCAAGAGAAAGTAAAAGTAATTGGAGAATGGCCTACACCTACATGTGTTAGTGATGTAAGGAGTTTTCATGGATTAGCTAGCTTTTATAGGAGATTCATTAAGAATGTTTCTACAATTTCTGCACCAATAACTAATGGATCAAAATGAATATGGGATTTAGAAGGGAAAAAGAACAAGAGAATGCTTTTAACTTACTTAAAGACAAACTTAGTTTTTCACCTTTGCTTGCTTTACCTAACTTTGCTAAAACTTTTGAGATTGAGTGTGATGCAAGTGGCATAGGTATTGGGGGAGTCTTGATGCAAGAAGGAAGGCCCATTGCATTCTTTAGCGAGAAGCTAAATGGAGCATGTCCGAACTACCCAACTTATGACTAGGAGTTCTATGCTTTAGTGAAAGTTTTGGAGACATGGCAACACTACCTTTAGTACAAGGTTTTCATAATCCACACCGACCATGAATCCTTGGAGTATCTCGAGAGGCAAGGAAGCTAAGTCATAGGCATGCTAAATGGTTAGAGTTCATCGAATCCTTTCCATACGTTATCAAGTACAAGCAAGGTAAAGAAAATGTGGTAGCTGATGCATTGTCATGAAGGTATACTCTAATCTCATAACTTGATGCAAAAGTGTTGGGGTTTGCATTCATTGAAAATGTTTATGCTTCTAGCCACGATTTTGCCACTATATATGATGCATGTGAGAAAGATGGTGTGGATAATTTTAATAGGCATGAGGGATTCTTGTTTAGAGAATACAAACTTTGTGTGCCATAATGTTTTTTAAGAGAATTATTAGTGAAAGAGGCACATAGTGGGGGACTTATGGGGCATTTTAGTGTGAAAAAAAATTTAAACATTCCGGATGAACATTTCTTTTGGCCTCACGGGAGAAGGGATGTAGAGAGATTATATGAGAGATGCTTAACTTATAGGTAAGCCAAGTCTAAGGTAATATCTCATTGGCTATATACACCACTTCCTATTCCTAGTGAACCTTGGGTAGATATATCAATGGACATTGTTTTGAGTTTAAATAGGTCTAAAAGTTGCAAAGATTCTATTTTTTGTCATTGTTGACGGAGTTTAGCAAAATGGCAAATTTCATACCATGCCAAAAGACCAATGGTGCAACACACATAGCGAGGATTATTTTTCAAGGGGATCGAGGTTGTATGGCATTCCAAGAATAATTATGAGTGATAGGGATGTCAAATTCTTGAGTTATGTTTGGAAGAATTTGGGGAAAGATAGGAACCAAGCTATTATTCTCAACCACTTGTCATCCAGTAAACGGATGGGAAAATTGAGGTGGTGAATAGGACTTTGTCCACACTTTTAAGGACAATCATCCGGAAAAACTTAAAGAATTGGGAGGAATGCCTACCTCATATGGAGTTCGCATACAATGGGTCGGTGCATACTATAACTAAACATTCACCTTTGGAGGTGGTATATGGCTTCAATCCACTCACACATATGGATTTATTACCTTTACCAATTGATGAGAGGGCTAGACTTGATGGGAAAACAATTGCTGAAGCTATAAAAGCTTTACATGAAATGGTGAAGTTGTAAATTGAAAAGAAAACACAACAGGATGCTACTATACACAATAAGGGGAGAAAGAATATGTTATTTGAACCGGGTGATTGGGTTTGGTTGCACCTAAGGAAAGAAAGATTTCCTAGCCAAAGGAAGTCAAAACGTATGCCTCGAGGAGATGGACCATTCTAAGTGCTTGAATGCATCCAAGATAATGCCTATAAAGTTAATTTGTCAAGTGAGTATGGTAATGTATTTGTTACTTTTAATGTGTCCGATTTATCCTTTTTTGATGTAGGTGATGATTTGAGGACGAATCCTACTAAAGAAAAGGGGAATGATGGACATCAAGGTGGTTCGAGCAAACCAAAATGACCCGTTGAGCAATTTTAGAGGACCCATGACTCGGGCTAGGGCTAAGAAGGTCAAAGAAGCATTGTCAAGCTTCATACAAGTCATTGGCTCATGGGTGGTTCATGGAAAAGTGCTTATGGTTCATGATGGTCCAGCCATGGTCAACATGGTTCAAGCCATTACCAACCAAGTTGAAGCAACATGAAAATAAAGGGCTTAAAAGAATTTAGCCTTATTTTGAACTTGTTGGGTCTTATTTATTTAGAGCTTGTTTTATTTTATTTTTTTTGAGTCTTATTTCCTTAGGTCTTATTTTTTTAGATCTATTTTTATTTAGCTAGTTATATTTACATTAGACTAGCTTCGATAATATCCGAAGTTAGGCCCAAATAAGCTATGAGTTTTGGGCTTAGATTCAAGCCTTCTTTATTATGTCCTAATTTATCTTCTTATTTGAGTTGATTTAGGTAATCGATTAAGAAGGGGTGGTTATGCTTAATTCTAGCATTCAATCTTCCTTATAATGGTGGAGGTTATGTTCATTATGGTGGAATCATCCTAATTATGTTATTATGGTAAGAGAAGGATACATAAGGGAGGTTAGAAGAAAAGGAATATGGCTATCATAATGATAAAGAGGTTACATAAGGGAGGTTACAAAAAAGGCATTATTGGTGTTATTTATGAATTATATTTTCCTTTATTACATAATTACCCTTGGCCTTCACTATATAAAGGCAAGGCTTTATCATGTGTCAACAACATGCGGAATACAATTTCTATATCTTTCTCAAGTGAGAATTGTTTCTTTAAGATTTTGTTTGGCACTTTTGAACTTGTTAAGCTTTTGTTTGTAGTGTTCAAAATTCTAAACACCTAATAGCTATAGTCTTTATCTCATTATAGATAAAAGGTTTTAGTTCTTATTCTTAAGGTCTTTAGCCCGAGTATAGCTAAAAGGTTTTAAGATTATTTTCTTTGTTTCTTGAATCTTGATGGATAGATCCTAAACATAAAGGAATTGTTTCTAGGATTTTTGAGTTATTTAATCTTCATCTCTTTTGGATCAATATATCCATTGGGTTTGGAGTTGCAAATTCAAAGGTTCTAATTCCAATTTCATATCAATGACCATATTTGCAATTAATCTCCAAATTAGTTGACATCTTGAGTATTGCTTGGGTGAAATATAATCACCATGGTGAGCTATAGGAACCATGTATAGAATATGGCAATAATCCTTATATAGTTGGTCCTTACTATAAATAGATAAGAGTTCATGCAATAATCCTTATATAGTTGGCCATTATTATGAATGGATAAGAGTTCATGTCCCTATACCTCTTATTAACCTTTAAAAGTTGGAATAATCTACCTATTTCATGTTAGTATTAACCCCTATTTACTTAATCATCCTAATAATTTGTGAATCCTAGGGCCAACTATATAGGTTATAATAGTTTTCACCTTTATTTTGTTTAAGGTGGACAATATAACTCCTATTTAGTTATGGGAAATTATATAGTATTGGTATATAATGAGTAGTCCATCTTCAATTGTAAATAGAACCTTAAATTTAAAAAGAGCATATGATGAATATCTCCATAGGATGTTTTAACCAATTATAGCTATCATTATATTATAACTACTAGCCACTTCATTACTATTATATTTATATTCACATTAAGGATGTCTTTTACACGATATGTGCATCAATGTAATTAACTCCTAAGAAGAATTGGGCAATAGAAAGTAAAAATAGATAACAATTTACTATAATTATGAAATGTATATGAGAATTTAAATCATAAGAAATATTGTTAATAATTAATATAGCACCGATGGTTATCAAATTGTACTCTTGTAATGGGCTATATAGCATCATAACTAGAGAGGGTAAATATTTAACTAGAATTACCTTTATTATCATTGTAATCTCTAAAAATATGGCAACATTGGCCAAATTATTAATATCCTAGAAGGAGATGCCAAAATATGAAGTAATAAAGAGTGTGGAAAAGGTTGATTACATGCCATAAATATTCGTCTCCAGTAGGTGGACCTATAATTACCAACAACTATAAAATTATAGATACTTATAAGATGAAGATATTTTCATCAAAAAATAACATTACCCAATCACTATACTAAGATTAACATTATATTACCTTTACCAATTGTCATCCTTCAAATATATATAATTATGATATATCGAATACATTACTCTAAGGGGTACCCACATATGAGGTTCAATAGTTTTATGTCTCCACTAGTATATTCCAAGTAATTATCTGGCCATGGTCCCACTATTAGGTTATCCAATTTTATCATTAGTCCTTATAATCGGATTTAATCTTAGGCCTACCTAGGAATAAACATCCGTTATTTATCAATTATATTAACCAATGTGTTAAATTAATCAAATTTAATCTCTTACATTTTTTAGAGGGGAACTATATGGTCATTTACTTATGTCTAATCCATATCACGTTAAGGGTATAATTATATTACTTATCAGCAATATAATATAATTATCACCCTAATAGTCAATCATTTTAGTTCCCATAATAGTAGCTCGATAACATAGCAATATTACCACCTAATGGTTACACTTGTGAATATATTTGGTCAAGTGTTAAAAAGGATTAACGAGCCACTTCCTCAAAGTTATTAAATAGTTGAGTAGGCAATTGTAATAGGGGCATATAAATATCTCCAGTCATGCTAATTTTATATCATAACTTATTCTTCTAATAGAACCTATGGTTACTACGAGTCTTGTTTGAGAGTTATAACATACTAACCTTGTACCCTTCTCATGCTTAAGGTTCCCTCTATTAAATTTGTTCATTACTCATAAACGGTATCACTATACAACTATTGATAGTAAGGGATGGGTATGTTTAGGTTGATATTAGGTGTGATCCATTACTATCATGGTTTCATCTCATGGTTAGATGAATAGATGGGTGGTACAATCCCCAATTAGTGATTTGGTTACATAAGGGAATATTCATGGACGATTAGATCCTTATTGATTACTATCATTGATATTAACTCAGCAATTGTCCTTACAAGTAACCATTAATTGGTAGGTATAATTGTAAGCAAAAATTAATATATCATCCTAATGGACTATATAGGGGGTCGTTAAACAAGTACACTATTTTAGATATTGGGGCTTATGATTTTAGAAAAGTGATATGTCAATAGCAATAGATTAAAATTGACTATGCCTTATACCATCCAATATCTTACCTCATACCCTTAGATAGAGATTGAGTGGGATTATATGGGGAATATCATACCGAATATTATGTTGAATTTAAATTCCCTATTCTTAATACTCTAAATATTACAATTATTAATCGTCTTTATGTGATTTATTCTAATGGATATCATATACCCTATTAGGATTGTCATACGAGTCATATGGTCGTTACTCTTAACCCCTGTATTGTTATTCCCTCGGAGGGTATAAAGATTAGCCCAATTAAATAGTGTGGTGACTCAACACTAATTGTTTAATGGGTATAATGATTATAATGAAGGGTCTAGAGAGGGGCCATAAATCTATAATGGACTCATATAATTGGATACTATGGGGTTACCTTTCTATGGCTTATAAATTTATCAATATGAGATCATTGATGGTCTCTTATAAAGATATTAACAACTTGTTAATTGATGTCTATATTATAGTATCAAATAATAAGGCATTAGAATATGAAAATGATTAATCTACATTTTTACGGGGATTTTAAGGGACTAATAAATTTTAATGAGGATCATGACTTTAAAGTAATTATCTATTAGTCTCCTACTTAGGTTATATAATTAATGGGATATCTATAGGACGACTAACGTTGATGACCATTAATAGTTAGATATTAATAGTTGATTATCATACAATCTCTCAATTAATTGGTTATTATCATACATTCATAGGGTATAGATGGGAGAGAAATCTCCATATGACCTATTATAATAACCAATTATATCATATGTTTTGGGTAATAAGTTAATTATAGTCTATAAATGAAAGTTTGACCCCATTGGTAATAGTATTATCATCTTAATAGCCTCTAGGTTTATACTAGTAACCATATGGGTGAATATATTATGAGTACATTAATTATATAGACATAGGCTAAGTTTATTCTCCGAATATATTCGTGGTTACCGAGTGGTAAGGATCAATAGGGTCATAAGTTTAATCAACAAGATATGCCCCTTTGGAGCTATAGGAATTGATATTTAACAATCTATTCGGACATATTCTGCTAGCAATAAGAGGTAGGTTTAAACTTATGAATACCTTATTTACTCCCATTAAAATGATACCTTCAAATTGTTGGTAAACTTATGACCATATTGATCCTTATCCACAGTAACCATGAATATATCATGAGAATAAACTTAATATCAACCCTCTTAGGATGATAAGGTCCTCCTATTGGTATTCGAATATGTACTAAAATAGTAAATTCTAGATATTGCAAATATGAGTGTAAATACAGAGTTCTTATTAGAATAAGGAGACTATAATTATGATAAGGGATACCAATTTACCTTATAGGTTAAACCAATTAAAATATTAGAACCAATAATTATAACTACCCTATATTATCCTCCAAACTTTCACATTTAAGATGGAGGGATAATAATTGTTCCATAAGATTATAATGAGTATTAATATCTCTATAATAAGTTTCTAACCATTTCATTATTACCTATTGGTTGCAAGTTAATGGGATAAGGTTCCCTCTTAATAATTATCTTTTCAAATAATTATTATAGCATAATTAACACCAATCCAATGCTAATTATCTATCAACGTATGTGCCATCAAGTGGTTATTATATATCCTAAATAAATAGAGTTAAACAATTATTCTTATGAAATATCCTTTTATAATAATACCTATTAGTACGATAGTGTTTAATAGAACGTTGTTCGAGTGATAGTTCATATACTAGAACATTGGTATTGGGTATCCTAGTCTTAATCGGAAGAGGTATCCTATGGGCATATTATACTCATATAGTCCCTATCACTATTCGAGTTAACATGAATTGGCCCTAACCGAGTATATGTTTATAATTCTAATGGGGATACCATAATAATGATAATTATGTGAATAACTTGAAGATACCCTCTATGGTAAGTGTGATAGTTACCTTACAAACGTGGAGATATTTAGGGTCATAATTAGTGGCCTAGAGGCATTCCATAGTTGTTATCCTCAATGATGATATGTTACTAGGAATAATGGGTAAACGATAATTGTTGGCTAGGAACCCACGAGAGGTTTATCATAGTCTTCCTATCCATATGATAGTTTGTAACATTAGTGTTATGAATTCCCCAAAATGAGTCCTCTCATAGTATTATATCCCTATGGGTAACCCTTTGATTGTCCCCTATCATTCGGGCAATATGGGTAATATTGATAATATACTAATAATGAGAGGTATAACACTATAAGAGGACTCATTTTGGGGAATTCATAACACTAATAGTATAAACCAAGCTATAGTCTCCTACACCCATAATATATAATGGCTGAATTACACTTGTGATATAAAAAACCTTATATATTATAGTCTCCTAAATGTCATGACCTCTCAAAATAAGTGCAATGACTCCTCTCATAGTGTATGGCCTCATGATCATGACTCCTAATTGGATTAATTAGCCATCCATTAGAGGCCTCCGATAATAAGTACCAATATAGTTATCAATATTTCTAATAACCTAATAATTAGGGGTTACCAATTTATCCTAATATTGGAATTAATACTTATACAACTATGATGTGACCTATTCTATTTGGTAACCATACTCTCTCATGAATACCCTAAGAATAGACTATCTTGAATAATTAATATAGGCAACATTATCATGATATATTAATCATACCTAAGCTATGATTTGCCCATATATTTACAATTAATAAAAGATCATTAGGCAAATCGTATAATGAGCTCTAGTTATACCAATAAGTCAACTAACCAATTTATACCTTACTACGAGTGGTTTTTAAAGGATATCTTTAGGCTAATTAATGTAACTTAGAGGGAATAATTCTAGTTAATAGGGGGTCATTTTAAGATATAAATTGGTATTAACTAAAATAGTTTAATATGTTTTAGGATAGCTTATTGAGTTAAAAACACTATTCTTACATAATAATAATCTAAGGTTAAAATATCATAATTATCAATTGTCTCTATGTGATTGTATTATTGAGTCCCCATAAAGATATTACGAGATTATAGGTATATACCTTTAACAATCAGTAGGTCTACTATGGATAGTGTTTATCACTTAATGGTATAACCTCTTTCATAATAAGGGGAATATGCATGGTTTATATAGCCAATCAATAATGGACTTTGGGATAGTGCTTAATCATATTCAACCAATAAGTCTATTCTCTTATTAAGGTATCATCATAGGATAAGCTATAATTATAGGGATAAAAATATATTTTTAACTAACTATCCATTATAAATAGTTTATGCATTGTAGGATAGAGTATATATAACTCCCTATCATGATATAGATTATTTGTTATAATTGCTGATTAACCTATTTTTTAATATATTAGGGCCATTCTTGGGGTTATATATTCGGTTATTAAAAGGAGTCTATCAAGCGAGATGATAATTGTTTAGGAAGAATTAAGAATATCCCTTATATTGTGGTATACTAGTAACTAAGCGATGGATAAAATTACTCCAATGGGTATAGGATAGGGATATATTATGCAAATAAGATTTTTCATTGGTATTAATTCGATAATTAAGGCCCCATTACTAATGTAAGACATCTATCCGAGCCATATAATATTATTAGTAATAATCCTATGCCTATAGTGAATCACCATTATGCTTTAAGTAGGAGAGTCACCATTTAATAATTGAAAAGATTGATGAGAATAAAGAAAGTTAAGGTTGTATTGATGGAAACCAATGAGCCAAATGGGTCGGCAAGGTGGTGTCTCCAAGGGAGATCTAAGATGGTGAGTTTGCAAGTCTAAGATTTGATCCATTACACATTAAAGATGGTCCAATGATGTGGGATAGTGCTAAGAAGCTTAAAGAAGCTCTCCATAGGCTGATTCAAGAATGTTGGGCAGCATGCACTTTCGAGGGCCCAAGGGAGCATTGTGGCACCATCTTAAGAGAATAGGGGGATCCAAGACTTGTCAATCGATCCAAGTCTAAGATGGGCTCCTTAAATTATAGAACTAATTAATTAAGTCGGAATTGGGCTTAATGTTTTAAGCCCTATAATTTCGTATTCTTTCAAGTCCATTATGGTTTGTTTATGTTCTCCTCATATGGCAAGGACGTGTAGATTCCTTTTAGGGTTAGGAGTGGTGCGTTTAGCCTATATAAAGGCGAGTTTTAGTTTGTTTAAAAAACATAATAATTTTGAGAGTTAATAAATTTGAGAGGATTTTCTTCCTTTGTTCTTTTGTGAACTAAATCAGACTTATTAAGGATTGCAACCCTTATAGCATCTACGAACTTATCATCCTCCATAAGGTGTGGCGTTCTTCACTCCATTGTAACATAGCTTCGGTTCTTATCTCCTTATAAGCAACGGGTTAGGTTTCGCTTATTATAACCTGATTGGGAGCGTTCTTGGGGTTGTCTAGCGACAAAGATGTTTGGGTCTCCCATCTTTATATGTGAGGTTCACATTAGAGATTGACCTATTAATTATGATATCTTATATTATTTGAGTAATAACTATTTGGAGAGTCATTGGTGATTGAATCATTAATCGAGTTCATTAGGGATATTCACCTAATATATTAATACACTTATCTATTATGTGTTAGCTTGAATAAGTAGGTAATATAGTGACCTATTGTAGTACTCTCTTGTTATTAATTCACCTCTTGGGTTTATAGGAGATGTATTCATCAATTTTGGGATGAGTCCCCTATTTACCCTATATATACCCCAAGAATAATTGCATGCATAATTAGTTTATGATAAACTAATTAGCTAGGTTAATATATTCATGAGTATGATTATAGGTTGCCCGAGATTAGGCTATGCCTAAATATCAATCAAATAAATTATAAGAGTGATATGGCAATAAGATATATAATTATGAAAATATTAGTGAGTGCTCTAGGTATTTAGTATTACCATCTAAATGAACCCAATAATCATACTCTTTATTGTGTCACCCCTTTCATTCTAATGTCCTTTATATCATATCTACGTTTTAAGGTTCTTCTCTAGCTAAAACATACTATTAGATACCGGGTAATTAATAACCTTCTATTATAGCCATAATTATTATATTTTCACCCTAATAGGATTATCTAATCTCCATAGATTATTAGCATATGATTCCTAATATAGATTTCACCCTAATGATCTAGGTTATGGCCAATATTATATTCATGAGAAAGGAATATAAAACCAAATGTCTAATCATCGAGAATAGGGTTAGTATAATTGCCTATACGGATTGTAGATGGTCATTAGGGTGAATTACATTAATAGTGACCTTATATACCCAATATATCTTCATGATTAGACATTCAAGTCAATCAATCCTTATGATATTTAATAGGAGAATTGGGCAATAGAAAGTAAAAATAGATAACAATTTACTATAGTCGTGAAAGGTATATGAGAATTTAAATAATAAGAGATATTGTTAATATTTAATCTAGCACCTTAGTAATGGTTATGGAATTGTACTCTTGTGGGGATATCCCCTTAATATCAGCTATAGGAAAAGGTATCCAAATATTGTAGGACATTAGATAACTCTTAATCAACCCTTGGTCTAATAATAATGATTTAATATCCCAATAGGCTATATTGGTACAATATTAATGTAGGACATATGTTTATCAATATTCTTAAACAATGTCGGGGATATTATAATTTGATATATTAATAGTTTATATGGCTTGTAATTAATAGTTTTAATAAAATTGATATATTACAGTATAGCTCATAGATAATTCCCAAGTTTAAAATTAATTATCACCCTTATAAATAGGCTAGTATAATTAGGGTACAAGGATAGTTTGGATCCATTATGATAAACAATAAATAACCCCGAGTTAATCTCATTAGTAGGTTATCCATGAGGTTATTCCCTTGAATACTTTTATCTCCCAAAAAATATATCACAACTAATAAGTATTATAATGGGTATCATAATAGTTGGCAATAAAGCCTCTTAGGCTGATAAGAACCATTTGGAGAGTAATATCACATATCGAGTTACCCATTATATTTATGGTATAATCACACAAAAACTATATTATTGGGTAATATATAGTGTTAGGTGTACTATATATTATTGTACAATTAATAGTAGAATTATTTACCTAAATATATAGTATCAAATACGAATCTTATATTTGATACTAAATAGAGAATATTCCCCTTTGGCTCGATTTTATCATTTGATGTTCCCTAGTATATTAGGCACTGTTAATCATAATATAAAGTATAATACCCTACACCTTGGTATTAACCCCTCTCTACCAAGGGGAAGTAATTCTACTATCGAGCACAAGAGAGGATAGGCTAAGAGTTGTGGTGAAATCTTCACTCTAACCTCTATATTTGGGAATATAATATCAACTGTTTGACATAATAGGGTTATACGAAGAAATAGATATCGGTGGGGGATTGGATGAAGAAGGGAATAATATAGCCTTTTCTATATTGATAAATGCTGATGTATCGGATTCACTACTTATCCTATGTCCGTATAATGTTAATTTAATCCCTCATATATCTCTTTAGCTCGAGTACCAATGTTAAAATAATCCCCTTATTGATAAAACATTATTCTATTTTCAACATTGTATACCTAATCCTATTTGAGGAATTATACGATATTATAGACATAGTTATTATAATCAAATTAATTCTAACTAGATACAATTATCCCTTGTAGTTAGCCTTGTTGCTTCCATTGTAGGTTAATTGGATAGGTAACCACTCATAGTATGTCGTTGCATACTTGAATATGATTCTTAAAAAATACGAGTAGTCCAACCTCATTAAGACGTATCAATTTGTTTACCCAATTTTGTATACAACTCAATTACCCTTTAAACAATAGGGACAATAATACATAAATGGCCCTAATACCTAATAGCCCCTAGAATATGGTCCTAGTATACCATTTAAGATCAGCTCATATATATCCACTTTCCAATGGTACCATTTAAGGATCTAATTAGGTTAAGAGTACACAATATAAACATGGTGGAATAAACTATATACATACCAATGTTTAATTAATGGTATTAGTTAAGAGAAATCTATATGCCCCCTTACATAGGACCAATCTTAATGTTAGAATGCCTAACGGGCTATTAACCTACATAGGTCATTAGGGCTATGTCAACATGGTGATGTGAGACATTATACGGGAGTAAAATTCATAAGTGACATTTGAGTTTGTACTAATTATTACATATATAGCCCATCATCTTAATCCATATATTATAAAATTTACCTCAAATTATCAATGTGTGTTATGCCTAAGATGTTAACTTAATATGAGGATTACAATTACTAATGGATAGACTATGATATATACAAAATTTTCAAGCTATAAGGGATACAATCACATAGAGATGATTATTTATAGCCCATATCAATTATAATTATTACCTTTAAACCCCTAATCCTAAGTATCTATTATCTACACTGTGATTTAGTTTGAGATAACTAGTTAAACTTCCATATTTAACTAATATAAACCTAATATCTCCAATTGACCCTAATGTGTACAATAAGGACCATATTGCCTATACGATTTTAACTTAGGTATATACATATTAGGAATCCTTAAATACTATCGAATTAGTATAATATATCATGTTTATTATGTTTATTATGTTTATTTAATGGAAAGTAGGAGTGAGCATTATTGAATTTAAATTGAAAATACAACGAGTGGTAAATTTTTTTATTTTAAGTGAGTATTTATCTCGTGGTTTTTTACTTTGATTTTTAAAATTTTAAGTTTGGTTAAATTAAATTGAATTTATATTTTTTCACTACTTGTGAGAAAAAAATATTGATTAAATAATTAATTATGATTCACCAACTGCTATCTTTTCCTTTTTCTATGCTAATATTTAGTTTTTGCTTAAAATAAGAATGCATAGGGCTAAACGGGACGGTGATGTTATCAATAATAATTATTCATTCTTTTTTTTTTTTTTGGAAAGATGAAATAAAAACTCGTGAAAATTATGAATTTTAAAAGACAGATGAACTATTTATCTTATTTAAAGTATAAGGTATTTTTTTTTACATTAAAATATGTCATCTATAAATCGGATGATTTTTTTTATTCAATGTATTTTACTGTTTCCGGAGCAAAATTTTAACACATTTCCACTGTTCTATTTTATTTTTCAATATTATTGGTGGGCCAACTTATCCCCTTAATTATAGTTAAAAATACACAATAAAGTAAGTTCATAATTTGTATTATGAAAATCAACAAGTACATTAATTTTGTTATGAAATAATAAATGTCCATTTCAATATTCATATACATTGCATATCCTCACAATCACAATTCTTAATGTGATTCAATTCATAATTCAATATGAGGTTTAAATTATGATGATATATTATGTTTATTATACCCTTATCATTAATCCCACAATATAGGTGGAAAATGTAATCCTTAGCAACCTTATGTCTAATATCCAATCTAAAGCTCATGCCCCTCTCTCCTAGTTATGATATTACCAAAATGTAATAGTGGATTATATTTTCGATTTAATAAAGAAGGGACAACATACTATCAAAAATTATAGCTATCCTAGTTAAAATATTTCCTCATACCTATCAATGAAAGTATTCCTTATCGACTATTGGTAGTCATTATAACTATATTAGGAAGAAATAGTTATACCTATTTGCATAATTATGAAGTTGGTAATTCCTTAGTTTGATGTTGCTCCCTTAACTTCAATCTAGTAACGGTGTTATAATGACTATCAATAATAATCATAACAGAATAGTAACCTTTTCGATCAACTCCTTAGTGTGATATCAATAATGGATATACATATTTAGATAACACTATTATGCTCATAGATGGGCCATAATTAAGTCGATAACATAGTGATAACGGATTTGCCAATTTACTAGGCAAATATAACTAATTATATATCTTAATATCCGTATCATACTCTTAATTTCCTCATAACTTAATATTATCCTATTGAAGGTAAATCTATATTGGATATCCATTTAGAATTGAAGTACCCACGATGGATTATAGTGAATTTTATTTCACTATAGTGATACCCATGGTCCCACATTTATAAATGTATGATCACTCATATTAGGAGGTATTAGTAGAGAAAAAAATGTAATACTCTATACAATTAATTGATTGCGGCCCATGAATAACCCAATATTATAGTGGTTATACTTGATCCATTGTTAGAGACCCTTGGGCAATAAGATTAATCATAACAATGAAGATATTAACCTAGTGGATGAGCAGACTTCCTTGATATTATAAAGAGCACGATTAACGGCCAAACTCAACTTTATATATAATTATATAGAGGGTTATAATCTTTCTTAAAAAATGAATGGTGTTATGATTTCAGCCTAATGTGTTGCAACCTAATATGTACACGAGGAGCGCATTATGAATAGATAAGAGTACATATCATCGACCGAGTACATCTCTCATATATTCGGACTAAACTTAATTAAGGTCATGTCTAATCGATATATTCATGGTTTTCAATATCTCTCTATCAAATACCTTTAGAGATTGATTTATACTAATAGTTAAAGTTGGGATTACTATAATTTCTTGGTATAATCATGTAGTCCGAGAGATAAGTAGGGATAAAGATGATTAGCCATGATAAGCTTAAGGCCTTTGGAAGAGGCTTTATTTGCCAACTATCATGATACCCATTATAATACTTATTAGTTGTGATATATTCGTTGGGAGATAAAGTTTAAAATTAACATAGTTGATCAGCTATTGGAGAGTTGTAAATGCATATATAATAGGATCAATTATCCTGTTGGGATAGCTCTATTTAGTATGCCCTTATCAATAAGTGATTATGGAATTCCTTAAATAGACAAACCATATTAAGTCCCTTCTTTTTTTACATTTTTCCTAACTTTAGTAATAACAAGAGTAAATAATAATCATACTCTTCTATTAACCTATGAAATTTTATTGAGATATTAGGCGTTTAGAATTAGCTAAATAATTTACATATAAATGTACAATAATTATAGGCAAAGGTTAGGATGAATAGGGTGCCTTACATTATTTGACACACCTAATCATCATCGGTATATAATCTAGGACCATAAGGCTAATAGTATATGGTATAATATTCCTATATTAGAGATTAATAGTTTAACCTTACGTAAGATAATTTCAAGTGAATTAATATCTAATATGACTCATTAATGGCAAAACAGGGTTAGTTAATCATATATATCTAGTATTACCCAATTAATTTAACCAAATTTACCTTAACCCTTAATTTACTATAGTTAGACATAGAGTTATATGACTCGAATGATAGTTATTAAAGATTCTCCTAAAATGGTTAGAGATCTATAAAAATGGAGTAATCCAATCAAGAAGACCATTAAATGCAATATTATTCTCCCATATTATATGAGAGTAGGGAAATAACCCATTGACCAATATTTCTACATGGTCCGATGTAAGCTATTAGGCCAACATAGTGGTGACACAATAAAGGAGCCTACTTATAATGTACTTTTATAGGATAATTACTTTTGGTATATTATGGACCAGTATTTCTAACACATTGATTACAACTCATTCCTAACCAATTATAATACTAATGTTCAACAATGATAGTACACTCAATATTAACCTCATTATCTTGCTAAGGGTTACACCATAATACCCATTTAGTATGGGATACCTTCTCTCTACCAATCTCTTCTATTCATCTATAGGAATGGTCGTTAGTGTTGGTGCCTAAGATCCAATCATGTTTGGATGGGCTTGTGTTAATATGTTATTGCATCATTTATTTTAATAATAATAAAGAAGTCATTCTATTAATTCTTATGTTTACATGTTGATAAATTCAGTAGAATTAGATAGAAGTCCTTATGATATACATTTGCAATAGTGATTGATCGAAATATGTGAGACAAACACTAATGCACATCAATGATATCATTAAATGTCTTAAGTTGTAGCATCGTTAAGAATGGACATTGACAATATGCGAGATAGACTTGTGAGTGCTATGCTCATGCTATATGATAGTAGTAGGAGATCTCACACTCGTTGGCATGATGATGCAAAAGCAAGCACTTAGCCGATTTAGAACATATCATCTGGACTTGACTCGCCATGAGAACCCATTTGGTTTTAGTCTATGGGAATCCCATACGAGATGGGTACAAATGGTCCTTAGACTTGAAGTCATCATGGTTATCTCATTGGAGGACTTATGCACTTTGACACTCGTTTCGATGGACCCATTAATAGGTTGCATGTGGGTGATTTGTTTGGTGCACTAGGAATCCAATGGAGATAAGTGTATGGCTAAGATAGGATATGTCATTCCTTGTATGCTAAAAGAGTTGTCACACTTGCACTTCGATAAATGTTTGTCGAAGAAATCTATGGCCATAGTAGGAGAACATCAATAGAACATACTTGGTTTACTCTAAGAGCTAAGACATTTGGGAATTGAAGAAAACTTATGTGATCATAATCAAATAAGACTAACAACCAAGTTTGAGATCACACTATGATAAGTTGACATGAGGATTGAATTGTGTGGTAACTATGCCTATGAAATGTAATAATGGATTAACTAATCCTCCTAGAGAATTGGGTAGTCATGATGCCTTGTTAGAGGCCAATCTTGATTTATGTATTAAGAGATGAAAGATGAGTCTTTTATTCTTGATACATTGCCTACATATCTAGGAGCCTATTGAGTCACAAGCATAAGTTCAAGTATTCACATTACAAATTAAAAGCAAAGATATTGGAAAACGTTTCCAATTATAAAAGTTTCCAAAATGGAAAGTTTCCTAAGATGGAAAATGAAAAGTTTCATAAATGAAAGTTTCCTATTTTAAAAATCAATTTCCTAATTTGGAAATAAAGAACCTAAAAGGAAAGGAGTTTCCTAATTTAGGTTAAAGGGTATTTTGGGAAATTGTTTCCTAATGCGGACCCCGTCAAAATAATCTAAGAATATTTATTTGGATAGTCCAAATAAATTAATTGGGATAAAATAGTTTTGGCCCACTAAGTTTAATTAAAAGCCTTAAGATAATTTTGATGGGAGGATAAACATCAACCTTATTGGATAAGGATGAATGTTTTAAAGATAAACATCAAGCAGTCCACATATTAAATAACTCCTTATCCTTGGAGGATAAGGAAGTAACAACTTATAGTTCTTTATGGACTCAAGATCGCCACTTTCCTTGTCCTTGTAGGACAAGGAAACTCTCCCCTATAAATAGGAGGAGAGGGGCGGCAAAAAGAGAGAAAAACCTAATAGAGAATTTCAAAAAAAAAAAAAAAAAGAAGGGAAAATTCGGCCAGCCTCCAAAACAAAAGGGGCACACGGCTAAAAGCCAAAAAGTTGAGAAAATAGTTTTTTTTCAAAAACCCTAGGAAGAAATACTCTTACCTTCTCTTTTAAAAGTTGTTACAAAGTTGCTCAAGATTGATTTCTAAAGGAAATACTTAATCAAAAAAGGTGGAGCTAGCACCCCATCAATTTTGAATGCTTCTTTATGGATATTTGGGCTGCATGGATCATCAATAGAGGCCGAACACTTGGACGGCTAATCAACAAAAAGGAATTTAGATTTACGCTACAAAAGGTAATCCTTTACTTTTATCTTATTATTCATGTATGTATGATTAGTAGATTCAACGGCATGATCTTGGGGCCCTTAGATGGAGGAAATTTTTTATTTATTTCATATCTCTAGAGGATGTATGATCCTTCAATGGCTAACTATATTTTCCCATAATATAATCTTAGAATGGTCGAAGTTTAAAATTAACTATGGTGGTAACTCTACCTAGTTAGTAGTACCTAACATATTCTGTTAATGGAGATATTTTTTCTCTATGGCATTGGAATAATAGGTCCACACTATCCTTAATATATTTATAAGTGGCTTTGTGACCCCCATGAAAATTCTTGATCATATAAATATATGTACCAAAATATTCATAGATATATATACTAAGTATGGGTGTAATATATGTGACATTTTAACATTTTCATGGTATTAATATATATGGTGGTTATAGGAATACTTTGGTTTTTATGTACGAATTTAAGAAGATAAATTTCGGGTAAGTTAGCTAGTTATTTCCTTTAACACTTACCAAGAATATGCCATGAAATGGGAAAATTGTCTAAATAATTGGAGAGGGCCGAAATTTTAGAGGAATTCCGAAATTCTTGGACTAAAATACCCTTAAGATTATTTTTAATTCCATTACCCATCCTTAAAATTCAACTTGAAACCTAAGTTTCTCCATTCTTTCATTTGAATGACACCTCATCATTTTGACTTCCAAACCCGCCACCTAGCCTTCCATTACTTCCCATCACTTTACACCTTGTCAAATTAATTTAGGACACTTGTTGTGTTATTTAATGAAGGAAGAAAGTTGGATATATATATATATATATATATATATATATATATAAAAGAGAGAGAGCTAATGACCGGCCACACTTTAGAAATTTTAGCTCACAAAAATTGAGAGAAAACCAAATTAAGAGAGGGAAAAACGGAAAAAGAAAAAGAGGAAAGAAAGAAAGAAAAAAGGAGAAGAAAAGACTAAGAGATTTTCTACAAAATTTGAACTAAGTAAGTAGGTTTTTTTTTATGTCCTAAAATTTTGTTTTTATATATTTAAGTTATGTGAGTAACTTGAGACACTCGGGTATATTGTTATGAGTTGCTTGTGTTGGTATGATGTGTTGATTGTTTGATATGGATCTACTTGTTGGACTTGTGTATGTGATGAATTGTTGAAGCTTATAAAGCTTTGTGTATGTCCAAGTATGTGTTGATAGGGTTGGTATAAACAAAGGGGCTTGGATCAAAATTTGGTTAGGTTAAACTACGGTTGAGATGAACTTGGAAGGAATGAGTTTCTAGGGCATTTCTTAGGAAACCCATTCGGCCTAAATGCCAAAAAGGGGAAAGATTGGACCTTTTTATGTAATTAAGAACCTAGGACTTAATTGTAACTCAATTAAGTATACATTAGGATGAAACAAACTCCATTGTAATGAAAGAAAATTTCTTGCCACTCTTTGGGAACCATTCGGCCTAAACCCTAACTTTTGGGATTTGAGTTCCACTCATCCAACTTGATAATTAATGGTTCAATTGTAACTAAACATGTATAAATTGCAGTGTAGAAAGGTTAGACTCCAAGGAAAATGGAAATTTTGGCTTAGACTGGTTTGAAGCTAAATTCGACCATCCATGCCAAAATACGAGCTAAGAGAGAATTCCACCTTAGATGCGATTTAAATTGGACCGTAAGGCTAACATCTACATAAGCTAAGTGTAGGTCAAATTTTATGATAAGATTTACTAATTACATAAAGGGAAGGTACTTACATACGATTTAAATTGGACCGTAAGGCTAACATCTACATAAGCTAAGTGTAGGTCAAATTTTATGATAAGATTTACTAATTACATAAAGGGAAGGTACTTACATACGAAGTAAAGTTTAGACCGAATACAAATTGGTGATAATTGTTCTTTGGATGGATACTATGTAAACGATATGAACTATATCCGAAATCTTATGTGTGGATTGAATTCGAAGAATGGGTTGAGAATATAGGGTTTGGTAACCATGATTGCGTGAATGTGATAATTAAAACATCATGTGCATCATATGCATTTGGGGGTGGATTGAATTAAGAAAGAACTTTTGATTGAGACCTAATGAGGTATGGTAACCAAACTCGGATTAAATGGGTATTAGCAATAAAGCCGTGTGCGTGCTCTATTAATTGATTACAGATTAGGTGATGGATAATCCCGCTAACTATGTGCTACAACGAGGGATAATTCCATTGTTAGTAGTAGGTGATTCGATAATCATCGAGAGATGAAAATAGAGCGAACTTTCTAATACCTAGGGTACCCGAACTAAAATTGATGGGGAAAGGTAGAGTAAGAGGAAAGTATCGCATATCACATGCATCACCCTACTTACCGAGCTTTGGCACATTCTCGTTATTGTAAATGTGTGATGCAATAGGTAAGGGCAAAGATAATTCAATCGAGGATGATGTCGGTTCTAACTAAAAAAAGGCTCATGTGTTACCTAAAAATATAGGATTCTCTTTTGATTGTAATACGGTGTCTATTAGTGGATAAAGAGCATCTTAGACATTTTGTAGTGGCCTATAACTATATTTATTAATGGTATATAAATTGTATTGTACGCACTCCATGGTTATTTATTATGGAAATGAGTTAGGATTTTAGTCTTAACAATCTAATGAACCTAACCACACCTCTTAGGAAATTGGTAAGGGAGTCAGGGCGTTACGGGCTTAAGATGTATCATCCCTTTAACAAATATCTTTTCTCTATAATAATACTTTTATTTACCCTATTAGTTAAATTGATACACCCTTCTCTCCCTTATCACCAAAATCGCATCTAATGAGATGGTATAAATGAGTTAAACATAATATGCCATAATTATCACTAAGTACGAATAGTATAAACCATTAATCAATATGTTATTATTGCCTAAGGGATTAACAATGGATTAGTATAACCACTATAATATAAATAATTCCATTAAGTAATAATAATATGGGAGTAACATGTATCTAATCACATGGGATATTATATATCGTATAATATGAATAAATTATTGATAGATTAGCTATGAGCAATAATTTACGTATGAACAATAAATTACAATAGTTTATAACAACTAATAGGGATATATGTATTTAGTGGGATATATCCCTTACTAATCAAGTGATTAAATTACTCTAGGAATTAATATAGTCCTCCTTATCCCTCATTTCTCTCTATAAATTACTCATGTGAGATTTGGTAGTAACATTATAAGTAGTCCCCTATTTATTAGGTTGATCTAATGGTTTACGGGAAGAGTTATACCATACGTTTGGTAATATTCTTAATAGCAAGATAAGAGTTTAGCCTAAGCTATTATTGGATCACCCTATCTTTGGGATAATATTAGTCTTAAAAATGGTATATCCCATCGTTTACTCATGATAACCTAGAGGAGTAACCATTTTATTAACTATATATCCATACCAAACATGCCATTCTAAATGATGGTAACTAAACTAGCCCCGATGTTAGGCAATATAACATTAGTGAAATATTAACCTTGTTACCATATTCACAATTAATTTTCTAATTAGTCAACATCTCGAGTATTGCTAGGTGAAATATAATCACCATGGTCAGCTATAGGGACCATGTATAGAATATGGCAATAAGCCTTATATAGTTGGCCATTATTATGAATAGATAAGAGTACATGTCCCTATACCTATTATTAACCTTTAAAAGTGGGAACAATCTACCTATTTCATGTTAGTATTAACCCCTATTTACTTAATCATCCTAATAACCGAGTGAATCCTAGGGCCAACTATATAGGTTATGATAGTTTTCACCCCATTTTGTTTAAGGTGGACAATATAACTCCTATTTAGCTATGGGAAATTATATAGTATTGGTATATAATGAGTAGTTCATCACCAAACGTAAATATAACCTTAAATTTAAAAAGACCATATGATGAATATCAAGAATATGTCCATAGGATGGTTTAACCAATTATAGCCATCACCGTATTATTGATATTAATTCGTCTATAGTACCCCCTAGAATATACCTTAAGAAAGTTAACATATTGATTAATGGTTTCTTAATATTAACTATAATAGACTATTTTCAGCCCTAATTAACCAATGATGACTCTTCCTAATAAGAGTTGACAAGAACCCTTCCTTTGGGAGGTTGAAGGATACTATGATTATTAATGATGGCAAGTTAATTTAATACCGTATCCCATAGCAA
The DNA here is from genome assembly GCA_963924115.1 of Dovyalis caffra. Classification (NCBI taxonomy): domain Eukaryota; kingdom Viridiplantae; phylum Streptophyta; class Magnoliopsida; order Malpighiales; family Salicaceae; genus Dovyalis; species Dovyalis caffra. The sequence goes on from CAWUPB010000115.1 coordinate 43,237, forward strand.
TAATCATATTTACTAAATATGGGCTATATTCACATAGAGTTTCACTTAGTGTAATCATATTTATGGTCCTCAAGAGACCAAGCTATAGACCATGGTCCAATAATCTGTAAACATAATGATAGGGAGTTATTAAAATACCTATAATCATGATAATCAACTATGGTCTATATATATAACCAGGTTTAACTATAGCTTGGTCTCCCCAAGGCATTAAGGCTCGCCAAAATGACCAATTTATGATCTTATACTAGGTTTGACCCAATATACTATATGGGAATATTATAATAGTAACTATAGATATCTCATCCTTATAATTATGGGAGAATGTGATAGAGGGCTATCTTATAGTTATTATATAACCAAATCTTTAATGTAGGGCCATTATATAACCTCTACTAACCATTCATTTAGCAAATTATATAAGTATACAACATCCTATTTATTTCCCTATATATCCCTATTATTATTTGTTACTAGTAGCCATTGTTATCATTTTAAGGTAATCATATAGCTACTTAAATGGTTAGATTAATTAGCTATAGTCTATCTAATTAACCTAGAAATCATTTACCTATAGTGATTATGCTTCACTATATTATTACCCATCTCTAAATGGTCCTAACAGTCTATATGGTTATACCATCCTTAAACTACTATTTTTTCTCAAGGGAATTGTAATCTATGATAAACCTCATATAATTATAGTGAAGTCCTTGTATAAGCCACTCCATCACTAATTGATAGATATAACAAATATGCCTAATATATCAATTAGCCCTCACCTAACTAACGATCCGGCAAATAAGGTATTATACTTAAGGTAAATTATTGTAAAACAAATGTACCTCATATAGTGAAGCAATAGTTACCCCTACTGATAATACAATGTACAACCCATTTACTTTATGGTAAATAATTTATATGAGTTGTAATCATAGGATAAAACACCGTTACCTAGATACAATCAAATATTCACCATACGAAATCAAATGAGAGATAATAATTGATATAAATATTAATTTTTAAATGGTTACTACAATCTTGTTTGAGAGTTATAACATACTAACCTTGTACCCCTTCTCATGCTTAAGGTTCCCTCTATTAAAGTTGGTCATTACTCATAAACGGTATCACTATGCAACTATTGATAGTAATGGATGGGTATGTTTAGGCTGATATTAAAAGTGATCCATTACTATCATGGTTTCATCTCATGGTTAGATGAATAGATGGATGGTACAATCCCCAATTAGTGATTTGGTTACATAAATGAATATTCATGGAGGATTAGATCCTTAGTGATTACTATCATCAATATTAACTTAACAATTGTCCTTAAAAGTAACCATTAATTGAACATTGGTAGGTATAATTGTAAGTAAAAATTAATATATTAGCAATAGATTATACAGGGGGCCCTTAAACAAGTACACTATTGTAGTTCTATTATATAATATGCTTACAATTGTTGGGTTAGTTTAAGATGGCAAGCTAGTAATAGGGTTCCTTATTACCTTTTTGGGACCTAGTCATTAAAGATACGATCCCATGTTATTATCATATAACATACTAATAGGGTATTATTTGATAACATACTATGATGAGTGTATTATAATATAATGAATTCTAATATTAACTACAATAATCATCGTCATACTAAATATGAATAATAGGTTAAAGGAAGAACTATCTTGCCCGATGTAAGGATGATTATTGCTATTTTGTAATAATAGGTGGGAAATATCTTCAATTATTGATAGGCAACTCCTATATGATAACATATTGGAATAATCATCCCCGAGGGGAACCTTTATTATGACCCTTACTAAATGGTCCCTATAGCAATTACGAGTAATTAACTGGGTACACAATATTGTTCTCCCTTAGCTTAGCAATATGGTGTTACTCGATTCACAATCGCATGGGATAGGGACCCTCCCTCATTAATTAGCTCATTAGTTAATATTGATATACGCAATGATTTTATTTTAATCTATGGTAGCCTATACGAGTGACCTACAATATAAAATATAACACCTATATAGAGTCCTCTCATAGTTTTTAAGGATATAAATAGGGAGTGCTATAAACTATGAATCCTCATATGGTAAAAAACATGGGATTACTATAATTTCCCAATATAATCATGTAGTCCGAGAGATAAGTAGGGATAAAGATAAAGAGTCACCATTTAATAATTGAGGAGATTAAACTATTAATTATGATATCATATATTATTTAAGTAATAACTATTTGGAGAGTCATTGGTAATTGAGCCAATCATGGTACCCTCCCACATAATTATATCATGACCATCACTATAACTATTATACATCTACATTGGTTACAATGGATTAGTACAACCATTACAAAGGTAATTCAGTAGAAATAAGTTATACCTAAAAAAAATCTCATTATAGTGATGGTCCCCTATCATCACTACTATATGATAATTCGGTCAATTTGAGATTGGTACTGGTCATATTTATAGGGTAGTTATTGTATAATGGATAGCTGAGTGCATGTTCACAATAGAGGGAATACTCTTACCTATCCATCGTAAGGGACATATGATATTGGAGATTACTTGAATATATACCATTATATTTATGGTTGAGTGGACTCATTTGGCGTTTCTCTTCTCTCAATAGGTGAATTATATCAACTAATGGGATATAAGATCCCTTATGTGTATGATACTAATACGATAGGGGATAAGTATGGCGTCAAACATAAACCATCTAAATCTACTAGGTGGACATGATAAACTTGTCCCTTATATGTTATCCTATACTACTGGATGATACTTATAGAGGACCAAATAATTTTTATTATTTGATAGATCATAATATTTGTAGGTACCCTCCCTTATTAAGAATAGGGTATAGTATTATAGTTTACTCGTACGTATGGGCAACTCGAACAAATAGGGTACCCTTATTGAACTAGAGGATATCCCCTAATGTGAACTAGAGAATATCCCTTAATGTGATAACAATGTTCTATATATGATATTGATTACACCATTTGTATGATCTCCATGACTAAGATTTATGGTTACCCTCTCTAGTGTCATCCGGCCTATACTCATAGCCTAAAACAATTACTGGAGTGAAATAATTCAATTATAAGTGTAATTATATCTTATTATGTGACTCTTATATCAAATCTCAAGTTACTATAGCCATATAGACTATTGGTAGTTTACCTAATTGGACTATCTAGTCATATTAATATATTTTACTAAATTTAAATTATAATTGATTAGACATTCGGGTCAATAGGTATATCTTTATAATATTAAGATCTAATTAGTTAATTTAGGATGGGAATCAACTTGTTTATAAATGGATACTTTGGTGACTATAATTGAGGTTAATATAGGTTAATATAAGGTAAATTAGGAATTGATCAGTATACTAGTGTATATTGGGTAATATAATAAGCTATGTCCTTAACTCGTTCATAAATCCCTCTCAAATGTTTACCTATTCTCTCAATTCTATTGAATAGGGTAACCATATGTTTACCTATTACTCACTATCTATAGAGTAATGACCTAATATCTATAACTATTAACCTATAATATACTTGTTTGATCAAACATTAACTAATCATATCCCTTACAATATTAGTGGATATCCCCGATATAGGGTTGGTACTTACATTATATAAATAAATGGATAGGTATATTCACTCAATTTATGTTATGTAAATGCCTAACATAATATATGAAAATGTTACCCTCCATTTCTACTATGTAACTCAATTAATATTATCTATTCCTCTATATGTATGAGAATATAATATAACAATGTGAAAAAATGATATATAGCCTAATTATGCCCCACTAAAAAGATTATAGGAGCAACTACTAACTACTACTCTAATGTAAGCATCAACCATATCAACCACTCTTAGAATCCGACCATCGGTAGATATTTTGCTCTATCATAACTCATTTCGCTCAAAAATTGGTTATGCCTTCAATTTTAAGGGTATAGATAACCAAGGGATAATATGCTCGTAATATGAGAGTAACTATTAGCCTTATAATGGTGAACTTGCCCCCTACTAATACCTCATAACCTTACTAAATCCTTGTATAAGAGTGAGGCTATTAACGGAGTACACGATTAACCATACCTAGTTAGGTTATTTTAGGATAGTTAAATTAGCTAATCCTAAAAATGACCCAATGACAAATCTTGTAATTAGGTTAAGGATACTAATAGTGGTGACGTTAAAATATACTGATCCTACTTCACCTACTCTAGAATATCAATAATCCTCATAAAGATATATACTACTATATTATGATCATCCAAGTATACCTTTCTATTATTTAACTTAATTGGTATTATAATTCACCCGAAATATATTACATCATCTATGCCCTCATATAGTAATTGTGAACAATTTAACTATGCCCATATATTGAGGTCCCAATAGTTTATGCTAATCATTAAATTAGGAATTTAGTTCCCATATTCCTTGATATTTAATGTCTACCTCATAACCTTACCAAATCCATCAGTCCACTATTCCCACTATTTGAATACCAAGTGAATCAATATTAATAATGTACTTAATCAAAGCTACTAATAACTTAGAATTATGGGTACCTCGGTTATAATAGGGCTCTATTAGCCCATATTAGTATTCTAATTATATTCTCTTATTGTTTAGTAGTCATGATATCTACTAAACTCTACCCAATTAGGTAAATATCACTTTAATTATGGATTAACTATTAAATATATAGTTTCGATGGCCTTAAATATAGCCATAATTAGAGAAACCACCTATTTATATGTACATTAATACTAGTGAATATATGAGATGTTCTTAGAGTACCATATATTCTCCCTCCATCTAAGGATTATTGTTATTTAAGTTTTAATATCAAGTATCGTTAACATAGTCCCAATGAGGTAATTTATTTATAACTAGAGACCTTACAATGATGGTTGAATTACCCGAATATTATATTTTATCCCCATCAATTATAGTTTGGTATGCGTGAAATATACCAATATCTCCCCATTATTCATTGGGAGGTATTACCATATAGTTACCCTTATATAATGAACATCATTAATAAAAAGGTCCATTCTATTTAAATCCATAATGTATTACATTAGTTAATATATAGTTAATGCATATATACTTCTACCAATTCGGTTAAGTAATATAGTAGGGAATTATTCTCCCCTATGATAAATATATTATAGTTAGTAGAAGTGCTAAGACATTTCGAAGAGGTCGTATGGGATATACCTACTCAACATACAATAGATTAGGTTAGCCATTGAGGATAGTAAGTTACAAATCAGTTCAATTGCTGCATGAATTAATAAAGGTACAATCTATGAAGGTATAATAGGCTATAAGTGGCTTATCACCAACCATAATAGCATTTAATCTCTATGGAGGTGATATATTAAACTAGGGAATATTACCCCACCATATCAAAAACTAAGGGAACTAATAATGTGTTAGTAAAGGATGATCTTTAATCAATATATTTGAATATATGTATTTTACCCTTAAGGGGTACTCCAATTTTTGATATGGTAATTTGAGTATAATTAATAGCAATACCTTATGGTCGGATTATTAACAAATGATACCATATATTATTTGGACCTCATAAAGACTACACTCATCGCTTAATCTCCTAATATTGACCTATTATAGCATACTTATTAGCTATAATTGGTAACAAGATATAATTCCCATAGGCCCTTTTTAACTATCAGTCTACCATTTCATAACCTAATAGGATATGATACTAATTGGTTATTCAAGTAATCTACCATTTAAACTCGAGCATATAGGATTTGCATGTTAATATAACCAAGTTAGTATCATAGGCTAGGTAATACCAAATATAGAAGGAGATGAACATGGCTAATCTTAATGGGCCAAGGGATTGAACCATAGTTAATATAGAGAGGTGAGCGATATATTTATGATCTCCAATATGGGAAATAGTGGATACCCCATATTAGCTTATCACCTTAGTTAAACAATGTTAGATTAAAAGGGATTGATAACCTATAATGAGTATACTTAGGTAAGATGGGGAGTATTATCATTAACTATAATCTCTCAATATTAGAAACACATGATCTCCTTAGTCATTATTTATCATACTGTGTGCATCTATTTTTAAGCCTCTTATATCATTATCATGACCAAGTACCGATAATTAGGTTATCAACTATGATATTTGGGAAATACCCTAGTATTATTTATATAATATTAATATAATCTATCATATGTAAATAATGGACTATTTATGGTGACTATATCAACATATGGTAATCATATGGTTACTCCAAGTATACTAGGGATAAATATGCTAATTTTATTCTCCCATATTTATATCCATATTATTCTAGGATGTTATATACCTATATTTTATATGTTACCTCATATAATCATAGACCTATTATTCTAATTAGGTTGACCCACGAGTTAAACATTTAGTATGTTATCCGTAGACTTTATCTCGGATAACAATTGTTGAATTCCCTATCTCTCTCTGTTTTATACTAGTGATGAGTATGTCTAAACAAGGAGATGGCCTTGTTTGATTATTAGATTAATAGGATATAGTTATTGGGTCTCAACCTATATCAATTCCCACTCTTACATGGTTAATAGATTAATATTTACTAACAATTGGATAACTCGTTATTAAATCCGTAAAAGAATTTATAAGTAAATACCAATTACTATTCGATCAATAACTATTGTTTGATAGAATAAGGTATACTATTGATTAAAATATACAACTCATTTATGCTCTAATCGTATAACTCATAAAATACCTACCTATGGTAAAAATAAGGGAAGAACAATACATGGGTATATTTGATACTAATCAATAACGAAGTGAGGGTAAGAAGACATTGTAATAACTATTTTAGGTTATGGACCAAACCTTGATGTATATTAAATGGAAAATCACTCGTAATGTGCATATCATAGTAGGTGGTTATTGAGAAATCAATATAAATGTGAGATCAATTGGGGAATTAGATTGGTCCCTAAACCAAAGAATTTAATACATAAAATTGGATCAACATAGTACTTGGTAATATGTCCAAGATATTAAACATATACCCTATAGGTAATTTAATGTTACGCTATTGATGCCTTATATTTAGAACATTTATTATACGATGGTTAACATGGAGTAATAGTCAATTACCGTGTGCTAAACATGGGCAAATTGTATGAAAATGGAAGACCCTAATTGGCATTCAGTAATAATAACGTATTATTGTGTCACATTTTTATTAGGCTAATAAGCTAACGTCCTAATTAGGATGTTCCATTTTCGTACAATTTGCCATCTATTGTTTCATCCAAACCCCGATTTATACTAAGGTTTATTTGAAGTGGGTATCATAATAGTTGGCAAATAAAGCTTCTTCTAAAGGCCTTAAGCTTATCATGGCTAATCATATGTTGATATATGGTTATAATGTCTATTAATAGTAGAGTATAACAAGCAGGTGGGAATCAAATATCCTAATGTTAAAATCAATATGGGTAATATGTATAATAGTTTAATTGCGTGCCATGAATGTGTCTATTGACACATACATTCACTATGGAGGTGTAGTGGCATCTTAGCCCAAGCATGTTAGAGACCATAACATAATGACGCATAATTAATCTCCTAATTAGTCGATATCTAAGAGTATTGCTAGATGAATTAATACCCTAATTTTGATTAAACCTCTATAAAGAGGAATATTTTCCATCGTTATTAAAAGAGATAATTATAATTGACCAACAATTTGATAGAGTATATCTTAACTATGAATGGATAATTATCCATAACGGAGAATTTTTTTGTATAATTTATTAATATCACCACTATTATCCCCCTGTTGGTTAAAAGGTTGTAGTAACCAATTGTTAAAATATCACAACTATGGAATTTGTTAATAATCTAATTTTATTTGCAATTCCCTCTCATTAAGAGGAGCATATAGTAGGGACATATCATAAATAAGGATTTGGCCTAGCTAAGGCACCATACAATAGTTGAAAAATAAAGGGGATTAATGATTTATCCAGAATGGAACCAAACAATAATAATATGGTAAGGATTGCATATGGTGTAATTCAGTAATAAAATTTCTCTCCAATAATTATATATGCCATTAAGTTTGTTATAAGATAGCCCCGTATGTATATAGAGGCTGATCCCCTCTCTCGACTTATAGCAGTTTCACCTAATTTTATGACCTTATTATGTCATATTATCCCTTATATCTAATAGTATGTCATATTAGTATTATAATTATAGGACCTATGGGTTACCCATTTAAGCTCATCTTAATTCTCTATAGGTGATAATCTACATGAGGGTGAATATACATACACTATGACATACTTAGTGCTCTATTCCAATTCGCCATATCAATATTGTTCACTATCACATTTAGAAGATATAGATGGGGCTATGCCTAAATTATATGGTATAAAGTAATATCAATACTAGTCTAAATACCTAATTAAATTAACCCCTATAGTTAGGATCAATGAATAGATTGGGATCTTACTCGTGGGACCGTAGCCCCATCTATATCTTCTAAATGTGATAATGAACAATATTGATGTGGCGAATTGGTATCCTAGGAAAATTGAGAGCTTGTTTGGCTCCATTCTAGATAAATAATATAGGGGAACTAATAGTGGGATAATATAACTCTTGTTATTAGTATGGGGCTACGTGGAAAATAGTTATGGAACAATTAATGTTTATCTATACTATAGTATATTATTCATCTATTTTGGCCAAAACTGATAGGATATATAGAATAATGTTGTAGGTTATTAATGTTTAAATTAGGCGGATAGTATACCCTATTCACTTATCAAATAGATGAATTACCTTGTTCAATTGCACTCCCTTGATCACACCCTATATTATAAGAATAGGTGATCATACAATATTGTACTAATATGCAATTAGGTCCCGGTATTTAATTATCTCGTATATCACTTGATTTGGGGATCCTTGACACCCCTCCAATCTCTACATTAGATATACATTAGTGAATTTATCTTACTAATTACCCTTATAAAGAGGACATCCTTTTTAGAGAATTGTTCATAATGAAATAGTTGAGTAGGCTATTGTAATAAGGGCATACAAATATCTCCTTGTAATTTAAACGTTCAAAACTCTTTGGGTTATCCACTTGCCATAGGCCTAGTCAACCCTATTTATTGTGTCACCCCTTACATTACTTGGTGATATACCTAAATAATATAATTAGTGGAGTGGTCAATAACATAATGAAAAGTTGATTACACTAATTTAATATGAACGGTTAAATTTACTTATCCAATTTAATACTTATTAATGAATGTTTGATATTAATACCCTCGACATAATATCATTATTACATTATTATGGGAAGCATCCTATATGAATAACCCTTATGTGAGGACAATATATTTGGAAGAGCTCTTTATAATATATTAGGTGATGGACATCAAGGTGGTTCAATAAACCAAAATGACCCATTGACTAATTTTGGAGGACCCATGACTCGAGCTAGGGCTAAGAAGGTCAAAGAAGCTTTGTCAAGCTTCGTACAAGTCATTGGCTCAAAGGTGGTTCATGGAAAAGCGTTTATGGTTCATGATGGTCCAGCCATGGTCAACATGGTTCAAGCCATTACCAACTAAGTTGAAGTAACATGAAAATAAAGGGCTTAAAAGAATTCGGCCTTTTTTTGAACTTGTTGAGTCTTATTTATTTGGAATTGGTTTTATTTTATTTTTGTTGAGTCTTATTTCATTGAGTCTTATTTGTTTAGGCCTATTTTTATTTAGCTAGTTATGTTTACATTAGAATAGTTTCAATAATATTTGAAGTTAGGCCCAAATAAGCTATAAGTTTTGGGCTTAGATTGAAGCCTTTTTTATTATGTTCTAATTTATCTTCTTATTTGTGTTGATTTAGGTAATCTGATTAAGGAGGGGTGTCTATGCTTAATTCTAGCATTCAATGTTCCTTATAATAGTGGAGGTTATGTTCATTATGGTGGAATGGAGGTTACAAGAAAAGGAATATGGCTGTCATAATGATAAAGAGGTTACACAAGGGATGGTACAAAAGAGGCATTATTATGTTATTTACGAATTGTATTTTCCTTTATTCTATAATTACCCTTGGCCTTTCATTATATAAAGGCAAGGCTTTTATCATTTGTGTCAACATTAGTCAGAATACAATTTATGTATCTTTCTCAAGTGACAATTGCTTGTTTAAGCTTTTGTTTGGCACTTTAGAACTTATCAAGCTTTTGTTTGTAGTGAGAATCGTATCATGTTTAATCATACAATTATGTCATTGTACTCCCATATGCACACGGTTTGTTACCTATGTTTAATAGGTTGCCCAAGCATGAGGATAGATCATAATTAACAACTAAGACTCGCTATTGTAAATTATGTCATGTCAATCCCAAAATGGGATAATTAATCCTCAAATCATTTGTGCGGATTATATTGCTTATTGAGTAATATAATCCTCAATAATTCCCATTTTGCTTATAGGTAACTCCCACTTTAACCCTATAATGCTCAAACTTATATGCCCACTAATGATAAACGAAATAATACCAAACTAAATTGTATGCGATCCTAAATTTAAAATGTTTAGAATAGTAAAAAATGGGGGTTTGTAGGGCATCATAACTTGTTGGCTAGGATAGATACCTAAGTATTCATGGTAACTATACTAATTAGTTACTAAGGAACCCCTTAGGGTAATCATTACCATATTATAGTCATAGGTGAAGACAAATATGAGTTTTTCGAGGAACCCCTTAATTATATGAGATGACACGTTTTATACGAATGGTTCTATATGAATCAACTTAAGTATGACTTCAATAAAAAGGATATATGAGCCTATGTGTTTGTTACCAAAAAAATAGGCCAATCCTTATAGCATATCCCTATAATAGGTCATTGTATAATCTAATAGCCGATCTTAAATAGATGGAGATTTCTAATGGTATTCTTGCATCCGCGATTGTAGGAGAGAAATGCGGACAACCCATTACTAACTAATTAGAAGATAAACCAGCCTACATTCATATTATTGTTGCTAGACAATAATGCTAACTAATACATTATAAACTAATGTCATATATTCCATGAGTCACCAAAGAGATGAATTATGGGGCAATATCAAGGCATTTTGATCATAGACCATACACTACTATTTTTTCCCTATTAGTGGTAGCACATATCCCATAATTATGATATTAGCTAGACATTAATTCGATAGTTAATTATAATATACCTTATTCTCAAAATTTATCTTAGCCGAGTTTAATATCCTCAGTCCCTAGTCAATAATGGATACGAATCGATCGAAACTATCATGTTGATATATTCCATTATAAACATTCTCTTTTGATTAGTTTATCTCTAACTGTAGGCTAATCTTGTATAGGATTAACTTGTACATCTTTTGGTGAATAGGATTATCCAACCATAAGTTTAATACTCACCTGACAAGAGGTTAATTGGTCTCATAACAAGGTTGTAATCCTATTCGCCATAATATCCTCTATTATAATATAGAGAGAGTACACTGTTATCATATATAATTGGTCATCCCTTCTCATGGGCAATTGAATCCCCATATACTATTTTCACTCCCGCAAACACTATATCTCCATTATACAATCATATTATCCCTATTGTATAACCCTTATAATATAGATAAAAAAAAAGTAAGATATACCATAAGGTTATCTTAATGGGTTAAATGGTTTATTTATCTATAGTCCTCTAATAATATTTAACTATATAGCGGATGTTTATTATGATAAAAATTTATGGTCTAACTATTTAATAACTTATTTTAAATAGGTAATAGCATAGTTAATGATTACCCGATTCCTTATCAAGTCATCATTCCCAATGATTTTTTAATAATGCTTAGTGGGGATGGCCTATTATATCTCTCTAATTGATATAATGGACCAACACATACATGGATCCCCTAAGTATATAAAATGATTAATCGTATGATATAAGGCATCATATATTTAGCAATTATCAAGATGTATATGACTCATCAATATGATCCCCGACCATATGTTAAATACATTCTAAATATTGTCAATGTAGTCAGTCCTTTTTATGCAATATTAATTGGGATAGGCCCCAAGATTCGTATCAAGGTCCTAATTATTGATATGCTAAGGGTTATTATTTGAGTGGGGTAATATGTTCTTTAGTTAGATACTGATATCATACCACTAGATAATAACCCTATATTAATAACTCTTACAAGGTCGTAGAGGCCACTATTAGGTTGAAGGACCAAATATACCGAACATATAGGTAGTAGGCATATAGGTAGTTGGCCTTTCATTTGGGGTATATCTAAATATACCAAAAAGTTAAAATCTATGTTACAATTATTTCCCAAAAGGATGACTAATTTCTAGGTCCTATCAATCACTAATATTGTTACTATACACGAATAGACTAATACTAAGGGGTAAGTGACCATATATATTAAATATAGATTGCCTATCACTATGATGGGATACAATCACATAGAGATAATTATTTATAGCCCATATCAATTATAATTATTACCTTTAAACCCCTAACCCTAAGTATCTATTATCTAGCAATCATTGTAGGATTACTAATTATAATGGTCGAGGCCTAATATCATAGGTAATTATATGTGGCTCAAAGCTTATAGGGTATATAGAGATTACTATTTAGTTAGTTTCCATAATAGATTCTATGCTTAGTCCCGATGTGGTTTGTGTATTGACACTAATGTCTTACCCGAGTTACTATGAGTAACCCCGTTATATTTTATGACCATAAGATAATTATACCAAGTTATAGAATGGCTATTTTTTGACTATTCTCTTAGATTGGAGGCACCTTGACTTGGAGAAATCTCCATTATGGGTCAGATATCATTAGAGTGTAGCCACATATAATTGCGAGATTAACCTTTTATTAGAGTTAGTATAATCCTTCACAATTATTGTTCGCCATTATTATCTAGTAATATAAGATATTATTAGATAGTTGGTTTTGATTATAGGATGATGTTTATTCTCCCATGACCTATCAATAGCTTGTAACCAAATATATCAAGGAATAATCTTCTAATGCTATATATCAACATTGTCCGATAATTACCAAATCTATGTAGACAGAATAACAATAATTGTTTATATATCTCCAATGTTATCAAACTAATCAATTAGGTCCTCAAAATACCTTCTATATCCTCTCGTTAATACAAACTTCCATGAATAATATGGGCCATTTTCACTTACATTGGGTTATTATGGGTCCTCTTGTTAGGATACCATCTAAGAGTGGAACATAATGAGGGTATATCCTTGTTTTTAATTGGGGAAACCATCATTTGCTATTCTTGGTTAAGGGTTATCTTATACATTAAGATATGTCTAAGCCATATATTTCACTAACATTAGTAAATTCACGTTTTACATACTATTGCGATAAAATTCATACCTTTCCTTAATTATATTTGACTACTCTTATTAAGGTCTTTTCTTAGTTAGAGTATACCTTATAAATAGGTAATAATTATAGAACATTTGTTGTAGGCTCTCCTAGAGCACTCAATCTATTAAGTTGATACACCCCTCCTATATATGTATCCATATAGTAATTTACACTCGCCTATCTAATACTCTATCTAAACTATCTACTATATTATGTTATACTAGAATTATAACATCCTTATCATAATCTTGAGTAAAGGACAAGTTATTAAGATAGAGTGGGCCATTATAATTTCTATTTACTAACCTTTAATAATTTTTTTGAATAGGATATCTCCTTAGGCAACCTATTAAACATAGGTAACAAACCGTGTGCATATCACTAATACAGTTAGTATATAAGCTAAGCTACCCTTAGCCATGGGTACTCGGATAGCCGAGGAATGGTTACCCATAAAAGGATCCTTATACACTAACATAGGGTATATGAACCATTCGTATGAAATTCGCCTTATCCTCCATAACTCAAATACCATATAATCACTCTATATTGATACTCGCTTTAGAGTAAAGATAATAACTATCAATTACCAATATGACCATATCAAACTAGTTAAGATTGTTTGATAGAGATCACACTCAAGAGAGAGATTGGTCTTATATAGCCCTTAAAGCAAGTTCATTAGTGGCATATACGTATTCATGTAACCTACACAAATAATTGAATCACTCTTTCCTTCCACTTTTTTACATGGCTATTACCATAAAATCCCATCTATTGCATAGGACTAATATTATGATACATATCCCATCTATTATAACCAATAGGTGTCCCCTATCTTCTAGGCATAATAATTCATCTTATAAGCCCTCTATTTAGATGATTAACCATTTATAGGTATCATATATAATTTCGAGAATAGTCTTTATCAACATAAAATAAGCCCATTTATATCCTTTAAGTATATTGTTATAGTTGATATTAAGGGCTATGTTAATCAGGAAAGATTAGTCAATCATTATTTTTTATGACCATTAGGTGATGGCCTATACGGTTAACTATATGGTATTTGTTAACTAATTTAGGGGACCTCCAGAGTTAATCGATTTATTGATGGTATTTTGTAATGGAGATGGCCCATTACTAACCAATTAGAAGATAAACCAGCCTAAATTCATATTATTGTTGCTAGACAATAATGCTTACTAATACATTATTCAAGGGACCTATATAAGGTTGTACATAAGGGTATTTATAAATAGGTCCTATCGACAATATATTTCTTATAGCCATTCGGATTAGCTTGCTATTTAATAGTTTATCTAGGGGAAATCAGACTATTTGGAATAACTATTATGTGTATAAGGGTGAATAAAATTTTGTATAGAGCTGAGCATTATCCTTGACAATTTGGAATATCATAAAGGGATTATTGTGCCATCAAATATCAAGCAATAATTGTAGCCTATCGTATGTATACTTTGTGTTAGAAGGGTGAAGTAAATAAATAAATAACTTGTATGACAAGCAATGAGTGGATAGCCAGTTATAGGGAAATATGGTCCTATGAAGACTATAAATTGTGTATTTTCATATCGACAATATCACCGTAAAGGATCAATCCTTAAATAATAGAGCCTATTGATGTATATTGGTGTGAGTGGTGATATTAGTTGGCAAATATTCCTCTAATTAGTAAGGTACCTTCAATATGCTTAGTTTATACTTCTGCCCATTATAAATTGAATCACCCAATATCTCGTTTCATAGCCCAATAAGTTACATATAGATGCTAAGTGTTCACCTCATTCAATATATTTATTAACGCCAATATAATTAGGGTATCCATGAAAGAACCATAATTATTGACTACTCTCCCTCTCATATTGATTAAAATTGGATAATCGTGTTAGGTTCTAAACACCCCATTATGGCCTAAGTCAATTAAATACCCGTTATAATTGAGTCCCATAATTTCCTCTCTCAAATCAGGTATAAATGATTGCTACTTGGCACAACTTACCAACATCCCAACATAGTATAGGAATTAAGTAATTTTTTATGGCCCATACTTTATATATAGATTTGGTATATCAAAGGTAATCCCGACCCATATTAAGGGTATATATACACTCTTTTACAATATAATAATTATGCTAAAGGACCCCCATAAGCAGTCCTAATAGAATATTAATATCCAAAGTGCATAGAAATACCATCTACCTTTATGGTGTTATGCAAACCTCCAACTGTCATGCCAATAGTCTATTTATATTTAGTAACCTCGAATTACTAGGTGTCATGGTACTATATATAGGACCAAATATGATGCCCTTTCTAGATGATTTTCCCCAATTAAATATCCATAGATATTTCGGTCACCAATATTAGACACAACTATAGACCAATATTTCCATCACCTTGGAAAAAGGCATAATTTCAAACTATTCTATAGAAGGATGCTTAGGCTATCCGAGTCTTTTATTGACAATTATATGAGCTAGCCCATAAGGTATTCTAATGGCACTATAGATACCTATGGTAAGGGATAACTATTGGGCTCTCCACCTAATAGATTCATTTGATACGTTTGATAAGTTAATGGGTATAAACTAATTATAAGGTAACAATGGTCGATGTAAGGGTACCTCAATTATCTCTCATTCTATGGCTATATTGCAATATTCCTAGTTCTATTACATGTCTCTAGTTGCAATCACAATATAAGGTTAATATTGAGAGATAACAAATTTTATCATTAAGATAAATCGGGCCCCTCTCTCTATCCCCACCAAATTAGAAGTTCTATTATATATCAATGTTGAGTATATAATCCGTCTAACATAGGATATACAACACTTGGAAAATAGGTAAGCATTATCTCCATCTCATTGGAGATATATAAACAACTATTGTCCTATTCCATGGCTAATGAGGATACCTTTCTCATAGGGGTAATAATATACATTGGAGCAAACAAGTGTAAATTATGGCCCTTGCTATATATGCTATATTATACCATTAAAAATATGATATGCCCTGGATTATTTTGGAATATGTCAAATACCCTATTAGGAGAAGAATGGATTACATTGGTAAAGATAATAAATTCCATACTCTGGTGCATATAGGGTATATATTAACCAAGGCCCATATATCCCTAAGATCTTTCTAGTTTATTATCCCTTATAATTGTGGCACTCAATTATGAGATTATGCATATCTAATCATTATGTCAATATACCCTTATTTTTCCTATGGTATTCTGTAATGGAGACGGCCCATTAATTCCCTCATGTAATTATGATATTGATAATTACATGAATACTAAGGCATTGTTTAGGGAGAGTATTATAATATACCTTATTCAAATATCTCCCTAGTATCCAAAGAGATGAATTTTAAGCATCTCCCTATGTTATTAGGATTTAACATGGGCTACCCTATCAATTATATCTTGATATATTCCCATTTGGTTAATTATTAATTTGGGGAATAGTTTCCTACCCCTTATATTTATGAACCTAAATATACACCTATCTTCCTTAATTATATTATAACCGATTATCATATAAGCCGAGTAATCCCTCCAAGTTATATGCACTCGTACATATATTTTCGACAAGGTACAAGAGTACTTTCATTAAACCTATTAGCTCCTTATATCATCTATGGTGAATAGATTATGATTCAATGGCTGACATTTTAAATATAGGAGACAATGTATTAAGTTAGATTGCCTAGGGGTAATCATACTATCCGGAATAACCTATTAGGTCGGAGAGAACTTATTAAACATAATAATGTCGTGGTACCTTATCTTGTTGAGCACTCAATCTATCGAGAACATATTATGCTTAATAGATTGCTCAAGTTTAATAGGTTCCCTTAGAATAATATCCCAAAGAATATAGTGGCATATTTACAATTGTGCGGATATAATCCAAGTATATACCTTATATTATTTAAGTTTTTACTAAATGTACTACTTTATGATATTATTATTCCTTGCTATAATCCCAGTATTTCATCAAACGAGAGAAATATTATGATTTCATATAAAATATGGTTAATATCCAATAGAGTTCATTGATTAGATATAATAAACCAATATACTATAGGAATATTCACTACAAGTAACCTATTTAAGGAGGGATATCTTTAATGGCAACTATCAAGGGAAAGAGAACGCCCAACGCCCATGAGCACAATAGAGAGATCCCATTTCCAAATTGTTTATCCAAATTGAGGTAGCTAATTAAGGAAACTATTTATATAGGATGATATTACCCATTATTAGTTGGATTATATAATTGCCAATGTTTTAGGACATGGACTAGGTGCTTTCTCCAAATGTTAATTAGGACTCGTGTTATCCAACCAAGCTATACCCATTAGTATATGACTAAACTAAGGCTAATTCTTGGTTATTTATATATCTAAGAATTAGCTAAACATTCAATATCACTATTATGTGGGCATGAGTAGTGAGAGAGAGGGAGAATATTGGTTATTCTATACATTAACAATGTTGTGTGCAATAACTAGCTACCAAAGGATGGTATTTTTCCTTCATGGTATGACCACTCTAAAATAATAGTGTTCCCCCGAATTGACCAATATGGTACCTTTGGTCATATAAGCCGAGAATATAGAGAAAGTTGGTATAATTTTTAATAAAATATTTAGCTACACAGAGGATATTTAGTAAGAGTAAATAGCTATTTTAATGGTTTGCCATAAACAAGGGCTATAAATCATTTATTACATGTTGGAGCCTCGCTTGGTTATATCGCACAATTACCTATTCTCTTAGTCCATACCGTTTGATATATAATTTCGGGTGATAATTAAAACCGTAGCAATCTCTAGAGATTCATGATAACCATACATGTATGGGTATGATTATAATTGGTATGATAGACTAGCCCTACTCTATTTATCGGGAGAAATGAAAGAAATTATGAAGACATTGTAATCCTATAGAAATTAATTCACTAAGAGGGCTAGTCTATTGATTTATACCATACTATTAATCAATTAACTAGTACCCCTATTCTTAGTGATAAGCTAATATTGAGAATCTTTTCCTTAGTTATGATACCTAACATATATTTTTACTCCGTAGGAAGTTCTCCAATAATTAATGTCTAAATAATTAGTCCATTTGCACTTTTAATGGTATATATATCAAATTATTTTCACCATATATTTGTTAGTGAAATGTGCAACTTATTAAGTGAAGTTCCTATTTAGGAACTTTATACCAATATAATCCCTCAATTATTTAGTCCATTACTTTATATTATCCATAATGAGGGAGGGCCATGTTTTCCCCTTATAACTTGATACACCTTATAGATATATAAATACATCGTCATATATTACCACCCAAGACATAATTACAATTAATCATAGAATACTTATCACATATGGCATTCCCCTTATTAGATATAAGCCGAGAATTTAGATCGACTAGTAGGGATAATATAAACTATCCCTTTAATTGAGTAATCAATACAGTATTACTATTCCCATTTATCTATCCCTAAATGATATCCTAATATATCAACATTGAGGGAAATATTTATGTTCAAAAGGAAATATTAGAATTACCATATAGATGTCTAAAAATAGGATAAGATAGACTCTTTTGTCTTACGTTATAAAAGTTCTATAATACTATTGGATTAGTCATACTATAAGAGTTTTATTCTAAACTCTCAATTCTAGGCTTAACTATAATTATTTCCCATAATCAAACCTCGTTTTATATACATAATTATTGGGGTATTCTCTCTAAATATAATATGTTTTATATAATCTAGATTATTAATAGTTCATAAAGAGGGGGAATCCTCGAGCCCTATCAATATAATTAACAAAGGGGTTTGAAAGTTACAATAAGAGTACCCATTTGAGCTAAATGTTCCTAATATGAAAAACTTATCGTGGTTTGGTAGATTATAATTGACGTGGTAATATTATAGGGATAATTTATTCTCAATATATCAACACTAGTTAAAAGAGTAATCCCTAGATTAACATAGGAAATAACCCCGATGAATATCCTTGTCATTTTGTAATCAACAATGAGGGTTTTAATTATCACCCGAAATTATATATCAAATGGTATGGACTAAGAGAATAGGTAATTGTGCGGTATAACCAAGCGAGGCTCCAACGTGTAATAAATGATTTATAGCCCTTGCTAGAATTAGGGTTATTTCCTATTTACCATGGTAATTGAGTAGGCCGTCAAGGTTACTATTATAAGGGTGATCACATGTGGAGATTCATTCTAATTAGGGCAACATAATATCATTTATAGTTAATATCAAAAATTTTAAACAATATACTTTGACCATCACTAGAAAAAGGATAAAGAGGGAGAGGTAGAGAGGGAGAGATACTTGAGAAGAAAATGCCTTAACCATCTACGCTATGCCCTTTCTATTGGTAATAACAAAGTAGGATATTGGTCTACTAACTTATAGAATTGTAAACTGGTTGATATATTAGTAAGTACTATTTGTATTGGAAATGATAGTACCAATATACTAATAAGGATATTGGATACCATCATAAAATGAAAAACTATCTATTATATCATCTAACTTGAGGTATGTTCATCTATAATAACTATCTGAATGTTGGATTATAACATCCTACCCAATAGGTTAATACCCTCTTTAAGCATTATACTTACATTATTACATGGGAGAGTTTCCTATGGCCTATGATCAAAATGGTAATATCCTATTTACCATGGTAATTGAGTAGGCCATCAAGGTTACTAATATAAGGGTGATCACATGCGGAGAGTCATTCTAATTAGGGTAACATAATATCATTTATAGCTAATATTAGCAATATTAAATAATATACTACGACCATCACTAGAAAAAAATAGAGAGGGAGAGGTAGAGAGGGAGAGAGGGCTCGAAATTATAGACCTAAGAAGAGTTTGTCGATTATAAATTAACACCTAAGATAAGACATAATATTAATTAGTAGGTATGCTTATTTATCATAGGAATATGAGAGGAAAGATCAATTATCTATCAAGTAATATAAAGAAGATATGTTAAGGAAATGTATATTCATGTCCATCATGAAGGCCTATATCAATATACTACTATTGATATTGGATAACCATTCTTATTATTTACTATTGACAAGAGGGTCCACTATGTTCCACGCATATCTCGCTGATATATTAGGAGACATCTCGCACAATTGACCTTAAATATTTTCTCTCGTATAGGTAAATGACCAATTAGAAGTACTACGAGTCACCATCTGTATTCTTACATAACCATGATATTGGGAAATGAAATAAACATAGGATCATATTGGAGAGAGATTGAACCTATATAAGGCCATCTCCTTTAGTTACCCTTGCTTAACCATGATATCAAGAATTAAGGCAGAGTAGATAGGTTTCTTGTAATAAGGTGTTACGTATATAAGGTTAATTCAACTTCATATGGACCCTTATTTGACCATATCGGTCATATCATATTTAATATGATCCTTGTTTAATGAGTATAGGATTACTTAGAGAATAAATTTGAGGGCTCGTGTAGATTAGTTATGTTAATATAACTATCTTTTTACCAATGGTACAATAGAGAGGCCAATCAAGATCAATCATATATCCCCTAATGTTCATTAGAATGGGCTTTAAAGTATATTATTATAGTGACATAATATTATGTTTAATGCCAATGGGATATTGATTGTAAAAAACCATGAGATTAAAGGAGAGATAATGATGGCACATATCCTATTAGGGTTTGGTAGATTATAATTGACAAAGGTAATATGCCTAGTCCTCCTATAAATTGAGTGTGTCGGGTAAGGGTTCATTATCATGTGAATAGGCCCTATTTATATAATATATCTTTAAAATACTCTAAAGATATTAGATAAGATCTTTTAGAGGCCATTATAATGATCAAATTAATGTATCATTAGGTTTGTTCTCATAATTATATTATATTATCTATAATATATTCCAAGTAAATGGAATACCTAATTGAAGATTAGGTCAAGATATTATCTCATAACCTATAATTATGATTAAGTCCTTATTAACTCAACTATATGATTTAATAATTAATCAAACACAACTTAAGAATACCCAATATCTTTACCGAGTCCATCCTTGTATAGTAACCCGCATAATTGAGTAGTTTCCCATATCATAAGTAATAATTATTAATAATCTAATGGTGATACATTCAACGAGAGGGAGTGATGGTCATTCAAATATATGATAATCGATTTACTCTCCTCTAACTTACCCTCTCTATGTCTTACGTAAATCCCATAAGTCATATCAGGAGAATGATGGCCTATCTTATGGAATGATCCGTGGCTAATGAAGGATAAGTTAACCATATTTATAAATATCCTTGATTTAATAGGGGACTCTACATGATATTTTAGTCATAGATTATTAATATGAGATGGAGAGATTAATAAGCATGGTTTAAATCGATTCAACACTATTAGTTATTATCTCCAAATATATGTAGTTTGGGAGGTGACATAGGTAACTATATTGGTAATCGATCATGTTATTAAATCGATCTTTTCATAAAAGGCACATCCTAGTTTACCTATATATTCAAGCTCATACTACTTAATCATAATTATAGCTAATCGAGAGTCCCTCGTTACCTATATCACCTCCCAAACTAAATATATTTGGGAATAACATAAAGAGAGAGAAAGGTGACAAATAGTCATTAAACTGGTTTAATAACTATGATCGATTAATTATGAAATTGGTGAGCATAATCTCCTATTTAATTTTGTACTATTTATATGAGAAAATCATATATCCGAGAGATGAGTTTATTATTTACCTATTCTTGTATAAAGGGAATACTAATATCACGCACTAATAGATAAGTTTTTAGATATTCATACTCTAGTAATAATGATAGATAACCCATTATAATTCACATCACATGATGTTACCCTATCGACATCAACCATTATGCCTAATGAGTAACATCAATAAACAATAAGATTTGATGGCCTATTCTTATCATAATAGGTTGACCTTATCTATAGAAACCAATAATATAAAGTTTGGTTTGAACACATATAGCATTGGGTAATAATGACGATTACAACCTCTCTATTAGATACCTCATAATATCTCTACAAGTAACATCCTATACTCTTGTATTAGCCAAACTTAATAAGAGTTAAGCTAGGGTCAACCTATTAATGTAATTATTGCTGACCTATGATATGATCGATATTCAAATGGGATATCCTATGTCATACAAAAGAAATGGATGACTCTTATTCTCAAGTTTTAACTCTAATGTTTATAATATTATGTGTATGGTAAAATAATATAGAATAGCTTATTCACATGTTATAGCCTATTATTCTTATGCCATAATATAAATTTACCATATTTTATGGTGTACTTATCTAACATAGTGTCCACCATATTAGGATGTTATCCACTTCGATAAGACTAAATAGGGCCATCTATTTACAATAGCATGACTAAAAGGGTATTTTACCTTATAAGAGGTCATCCTATAGCTAATAATTATGAGAAACCATCATTAAATTCCCACTACTTATCAACATGAATTAACTATAATAATCCTATTTATCATATAGTTAATTCAAGCTACCAACAGAATGTATTATGAGAGTGGGGTAATTAGTAGTGTTAATTATTTTGGGTGTAGATTACTTGATCTATTTTTATACGAATATCACATTTTATGAGTGTGAATCTTTGTATCAGTTCGATGCCTTGAGGAATTTGAGAGATAGGGAGTGAGAGGAAGATAGAGAGAGAGAGAGAGAGATTTTGATGAAATATTTTAGGGATATAGAAATCATTCCCTTATAAGTTGAGAGAGAATGACCGAGCATATTGGCTCAGCAATCAAGGATGAAAAATAACTTTATTTAGGATTTCGTGTACCATTACCAATTATAGAGAATAATTCACAAGTTTCTATAGGGGACTCATCTTTTTGTATTTGCCTATATGGACCACCTTTTCTAAAAGCACTTGGATTATTAATTATGAGTAGAATGTAAATTATAATAAACTTAGCCGGTTGCATAGAATTATATCGTGGCATAAATTCAGTGATTATTCCTCTATCGAGCCTATTAAGTTCAACTAGTTATGCCATAGAGCAATGGTACAATTCATATATTAGTCTATCTCTAATGGAAGTAACAATTGATTCCCACTCTAAAGTAAGGAAATATAACAACCTAGTTAATCAAAGCTCATAACGAAATTATGAACATTTAATATGCTAGTACCACTAATCATACTTATTATACAAGGAACCTTAATGATTGTATCATCCTAGGTTAATTAGTCCTATAACAAATATCAATTATTAGAGTTGAAAAGACCATTTTATGTTATTTGTATTCTCCTAATAAATAATATTATTATATGTTAGTCTAATATAATAATTTGATATCGCTTAACTCCCTATAATTAACAAGGGTTATATTATTACAATAAAAACTTAATATAAGTGGGCAATTATATGAGATTCCCACATACTAATGTAGGAAATGACCTCATCATAAAAAGACCAATTCCAATAGCCTTTTCACTATGACCCAAACAATAGGGATCATACGCTCCTTCAATGATACCATTTTATTGCTATATTGACGTAATTGCTTTTAGAAGGTCATTTCCTATATTAGTTATCAATTACTATACTAGTCTCGTGGTATTAAAGGGTAGTTTTCCTATAATGATACTAGTGTAGTAAGTGAATTAGAGATTATTACCTAGGTTACTCGGACTAATTGACCACTAATTATATTAATCATCTCTATATCATAATTTATCCATAATATTAACAAAAGAATTAGCTATATAATTAACCCTTACTAGTCCCTTCTTATAGGTAGGATGTTACATTCTAGCCCCACACTAGAGTCCCACCAAAATAGTCCCTTCTATATTCCCTCTCCATCTCTCCCTTTCAGTAAGGGCCAATAGGCCCAGATTATATAACTAAATGAGGGTATATATCAAAAAATTATCATTATTGTTTGATATATACCCAACATTGATCGTGATGTTAGTTGAGAGGAGATAATAAAGTAGAATGTTCAAGCTAGTATCAAGGGATAACTAATGGGAATGTATTTTTATAGCCATAAAGAGATTGGTATAATCCTTAAGGTAACATCCTACCACTTAAAGAGGATGGCCAATTAACAAAATAACCTAATCAAATATAACCTCCATGATTAATACAACATTGTTACCTAGGTGTATGTTTATTAACGCCAAGATATCATCATGGAAAAAAGAGACAAACATCACAATAATTATATTATGAGCATGGTAAATTTTGTTAACGAAAGTTAGGACAAATGCATTGAATTGCCTCATGATTAACTATACCAAATTTATAGTTATGAAGTGGATACCATGGATAAGCGAGTATCCATTAGTATATGATAAAACCATTCCTCCTTAAGTTCATATTTAATACTATATTTATTCTAATTACCAACATGGTTGATTCTCAATCCGTTTTCCCCTATACCTTTTATAATCCTAATTGAGTTCAAGACGGATAGTTCCCGACGTCCTATATAATTATAAGATTCCCCCTTAGGGAAATCATTGAAAATAAACAATTATAAATTAACCTTTCATGTTAATTGAGTGAATAGGTATAAAAATATAAATAATTAGTTGTAATGGGTAATAGGTATTTGTCCCTCTATCTCTAATAAATTCTTGAGACTATTAATATAGGAAGAATATTATGATAATATGCAACTCGTAAAATTTTCTCGACTACTAGTTGAGAATCGAATGTATTATGATTATAACAATTTTGTAGATTTTACTCGTTAATATTCTCAAGTCCCTCTCGAGAGATAATTTCACCTATGAGACCATAGTTTAACAGATTATAAGCTATTTGGATATGTTTCAAAAAGGATAACCCATATCTCCCTAATTCTTACTAACATTCATTGAAGCATGAGGATACATCATAACAAAGTGGTTAATTAATGATAACCAATTATTTAGGCCTTATACTAGTTAGTAATCTCCTTAATGGGGTGTATTATGATCCACTTGGCTCTCCTTATACCCAAGCTAATAGGATATGATATGATCAATTAGTAATATGATATGATCGATTAGTAAACTCTCCAAACAAGGATGCCTCGCCCATAGATACTTTGTAATTATGATATTAGGGAGAGCTAGATTTAGCTAAGTCCAAGGTACAAAGAATGTGAGTTCATCCTATAGCCGACAAATTAGACATGGAGCCTACTTGATATATAGCTATCATATTTCATAAACTATCCATAATTTATTAATTAGGTAGGGAGATAATTAAGAGTCTAGGATAAATTGGATAGAGAATCAATCACGTTGGTTTGAAAAGGGTAATATTATTTATAGATAAATGAATAGCCTAAATTATGATGTCTAAGGAGGATAAGATGAGAATAACGCAAGCTTAATAAGCATTTACAATTATATTATGAGTATGTAGACATTGGGCATAATAGGGGCCAACGCATTGCGATCTAGTAAATATCTATTGTTAGATTATATTGAGTCCCCTCAAGAGAGAGAGAGAGAGAGAAGAGAGGGAGATTAGCCCTAAATATACCGTAACCAAGTTTGCTAGAACTTTAAACTTGATTACAATAATAAGACTATATTTACCCTTATGATAATTGGTTATATAAGCATCACCCAATATTAGGCCCTCTATTTACCCTTATAATAATTGGTCATACAATTATAGTATGGAGACAATATATAGCTTAGGATTTTAAAAACATCTTAGTGGTTTGATAACCTTTACCAAGGATTGTACTACCTAAACTATATAAGATATAATATATAGCAAACCCATTAGTCTTAAGTGTGCCTATATGTAGGATATTTTGTATTATACCCCCATGGTAACTATAGAATATTTTAAAATGATTAACCTGGCCAGGGGCTATCCATTACGTTAATGTTTAATCCCAACCATTTATAATCTTCATCCTCAAAGGGTTAACTTATCCGTCATTAGCCATGGATCATTTCAATGATAGTTGTTATCCTTTAACAATGGATATAGCCTTAGTGCTAGGAAGGATAAGTTAATGGAAAGAGGCCTCGCCATTAGTGATATATCCCTATAATGAAAATTCAACTCGGAGAATTACCCCTAGGTCCAATAATAACTAATAGGAGGTCCCCATTATCAAACCTATTATAAACATCTCTTGGATTACTAGGGTACCCCTTATGTTCCGTTGTATATTATGATCATTTAATGATTAGGGCTATAGAATAATGGGATGTTTTCTTCACTATTAGTGATTCTATGTCTAGTATTAGGAAAATACCACTCATAATTAACTCTATAACATTGATCATAATTATAGCTAATTGAGAGGAATATCCTATTACGAAAGAATAAGTTTATCAATATATCCTTGTTAAAATTTTGCCTTACATATCACCGGACCGACAATATAAAAAGAGATAATATCATCATACCTATGTTAGTCTAAAATAGAGTTAAACCAGGTTGATTTCCCTTGAAATCATGATATCATTACTCCTATCACTAGTAATGATAAGGAGTGAAAGATAGTGTAGGCACCAACTTAATATCATAAGTGATATGATAGTGCCAATTCCTTTTTCACTCCTAATTTATATTAGTACATCACTTAGAATATTGAGATCCTAGTAGGGAGAAAGAATAGCCCACGAATTGCCAAAATTTAATTTTCATGGCATACTAAGGAATTAATGATCTCCCAATATTTAATTCAACTCGTTGTGCTCTCTATAGATACCTAAATATATGTGGCTTGTCAAGTATATATACAAATACGATAATCACATGATCATTAATTAATATAGGATAAGTTAGTGATTAAGAGGGAGAGAGATAGACTGTCACCACGAATCATTAGAAAATTACACGAGCTATAAATCATTTAACCATCATAGTATATTTATACATCTTATATGTATAATGAACATAATAGTTGATGAAAATATGAGAGAGGCTAACCATTGTCATCCTTCCGATATAGGGATGATTACTTGACTATAGTTATGGATAATATCCGAGTGGTTCCTAATTTACTCCATTCCAATAGTTATTTCAGCTCTTATATCTTATTTATTAACAAAGAACAAGTTAGAGAATTAGCCTATCTAGTAGTGATAAATAAGGTAAATACATTAATGGTATAATAAGTCTATCTACAATAATTTTATAGTACTTCGGATTTATAGTATATGTTTAGATCTAATATAAACCTTGTCTCCAAGATCATGCCATTGACAATACTCTAATATTAGCTATTTATTCTAAAATTCGTGGTTATTTGACAACCCAATAAGTTACATCTATGATGGTCCATAGATATCTGGTTGTCACTTCCATAAAATACCCCTCTCTCTTAATTATGATATAATGATATAATTAAGTGAGTTGATATTCTAAAACTCACCTTTCTCCATCTCCCTATATCAAGACCAAGATATCATATTATACAATTAACCCTCTACCTTAATGATAGTCACCAATTTATCATATATTGGACCTTTTTACTGCTTTTAAGTCCCACCAACTTATACATGTTAGTATAATCTATGTGAGTAGGAGGCCACTAGGTGGGCCATACCACAAAAGAGATTATGCTAGGTCTCTTTAACCCTAATATTAAATAGATTTTGTTAACTATGAATTAATAATATAAACCTTTAGATATTACCTATCCATCTCTATCCGATATGCAGGAGGGCTAAGAAATAAAGCTCCATATTAACATTTGCCCACAAAAGAGTGATGTATTAGTACATATATGATATTTTGATCACTCTTAGGATCTATGCGACTAAAATAATGTTGTAGAGGCACTAGAGTTATGGATCTATTATCATATCTCGATAGTAGTTAGTTGGCCATATCATAAAATTATATATAGACTTTATTTATACTAGCAACTATGCATTATGAGGGTTATAGAGCCTATTCTCACAATGGAGTAATATGTCACTCTCTCCCGATATAGCCAAAAAATTATGCCATCTAAATGATAATAAATTACCATACTATTAACATAATATAACCATAGTTTACTTCATTATACTAGTCTTCTATTGATTATTTAATGTATAGCCAATTGATGTTCTCCAATCTATTTTCCCACAAAGATACTAATTAACATAGATTTATGATAGGATCTTCATAACACTCCAGAGGATCTTATCTACCTAAATTCCATAACAAAACTATATGAAGATGACTTCATGAAACTAATCCACCATTAAGTATTATTGTCTCTTTAGGGACCATGTTGAAAATGATAGCTATATTGAAAATGGGGCAACCTATTAAAGATAGGTAACAAACCCCTATTAAGGCTAGTTATAAGCCCTAATACTCTATATAGGATGATATGCTATCAATGAGAGAATATTCAGGATAATGTTAATCAAATAAGTACTACTATAGAGAAAATCATTTTAAAAGTGGGAACAATCAACCTATTTCATGTTAGTATTAACCCCTATTTACTTAATTATACTAATAATCTATGAATCCTAGGACCAACTATATAGGTTATGATAGTTTTCACCCCATTTTGTTTTAGGTGGACAATATAACTCCTATTTAGTTATGGGAACTTACATAGTATTGGTATATAATGAGTAGTCCATCACCAAACGTAAATAGAACCTTAAATTTAAAAAGAGCGTATGATGATGTATCGAGGAATATCTCTTTAACCAATTATAGCTATCATTGTATTATAACTATTAGTCGTTTCATTACTATTATACTTATATTCAAATTGAGGATATCTTTTACTTGATATATGCATCAACATAATTAACTCCTAAGGAGATATCCTATTTATAAAATCAGGTTGATGATGATTCCTATATGGAGGAACATACCTACTAGTAGTGATAACAGTGTCCTTCGTGTTTACATAAAAATTGTATAACTCAAGGCCTAATGAAAGAGAGGGAGAATGCTTGGTCATCTAAGGAAAAATAGTATCCATATTAAATTATATCCTTGTAACATAGAGATACCCAACATAGAGATACGACTCTTCTAAAATATCAACTTACCTTATGTCCTATAAGTATGGCCTATACCTAGTAAAATCACTTATTGATACCCATCCTTGTAAGATGGGTATCATTTCTTTAAGTACCCCATATACACA
The DNA here is from genome assembly GCA_963924115.1 of Dovyalis caffra. Lineage (NCBI taxonomy): Eukaryota > Viridiplantae > Streptophyta > Magnoliopsida > Malpighiales > Salicaceae > Dovyalis > Dovyalis caffra. The sequence goes on from CAWUPB010000115.1 coordinate 73,069, forward strand.
TTATCCCTTTCTTGTTATGTTGGGCCCAAGTACTCAATAATGGTATATCCGCAAAAGACTTTAAACCATTATGGTGTAATATAGAGTGAACTTCTAATTCATTTCAAAATTATAAGATGAATGTTTATTAAGTTATTTAAAGATTAAAATGTCATGTTAATATATTCCTTTTGAGAGAGATTGGTTATAACCGAGCAAAGGTGTCCGACTTAGGAATTATAAGATATATATATAATATAAAATGGTATAATATGGTCAAATATTTTATAGCCCTAATGACCTTATGTTTGTTCCCCTTATAATAGAATAGGGGTTACCCTATTGATGGACTATTATCACTTTTAGTATCTACAAGCTATTGCGAATGCACAACCTATGAATATAACCCAAAGTACAACCTATCGAGATAAATAAGTACTCCTCTATAATAGTTCCTCTTTGATCATTTGAGTGATAAATCTGATTATATGGAGAAATAGATATAGTATATTATTTCTAAAATATCATATTCAATCATATAATTGATTAATATATGATAAGGATATACCTTGATATTCCTAGATGCGTAACTCTTTCGGTAACGTTTCCTCCTTAACAATTTATCATATCAATAGATACATGGAGAATTTTGCCCAATCACTTAGGGTCTTTTGATAGATACGTAATCCCTATATTAATAGCCCTATGTAATCATTATATGCAAATATACTTGGTTATTCATTATATCTCCCTAACGATATTAAATAAAGGTAGATTATATCCCGTTGTATGACTATATATACCAAATGGCCATAGTAAAACTTATTAATAGATCAATATGAATTAATAAGTTGCCTCTACCATATGTATAATTGGGATATAAGCCACAAATGCAACATATGTGTAAATATCCTTATCTTAGGGTTGAGTTAACACTTGAGAAAGCTGGACCTAAGCATTAGGATATTATCTATAGAGAATAGTATGTATACGGGATTGTGGTCACCTAAATGACTAATCCTCAAATGTTTCTTACAGAGAATGCCAATAATTTTTGTCAAATTATTACATCATTAATGTCATTTATGCTCAATCTTAAATTATAGGCTAGGATGCCTATAACTCTATTATGCTCAATATTCCCATAATACTATTCTTAAAATAAGATACCCCATTTAGGAAATAATGAAATGTCTATTACCCTAAACATCTTATCCAATTAAAGACAAACAATCTATAAAATATGCATATTTCATGAAGCCCTAGGAAAGTCTAAATTGGTGACAAATTAGAGGGATATACAATAGCATATGGATATATCCCTTGATACTACTTTATAGTGCCCTATAACCCATTTAACATGCATATGAAAAACTCCCTCAAGTGATAATA
>CAWUPB010000116.1:0-11053 GCA_963924115.1 Dovyalis caffra
AGTATATAATAGTATATTATCCCTATATTATATTAGGAAAAGAGATTTATAAGATTAATTATCCCCCTATTAGCATATAATCTTTCTCACCATTCTACAAGAGTGGAATATAATTAACTCCTAGTGTACACCATTATTGGAGTCCTTAAGTATTCTGGTCGAAAGATGGAGGGAGGCCCATGATTATTTTCCACTCCCAAGCTAATAACCTTGTTAGAGTGAGAGACCCTCCCACATAGGTAATATATTTTAATAATACTCTACAAGAATAAGCCCCTCTCTATAAAACTTGTATTCTTGTTAAAAAAAAATGATATTTAGAAAGAGAAGCCTTCGACAAATAAAATAATCTGGTGATTTATCACTAGCCTTTACATGTCTTTCTTCACCCGACTATCAAATACCTAACCGAATGTCTTTTAACAATTGACTACCCAACAAAAGCTTAGCTTGCTAATCGGAGTTTATATTATTTGTCGAAGGGGAACTTTTACACTAGTGTATGTCTATTTGTATATCCCAATATCTCTTATGACTCTCACATAGAGGATTACCAATAATATTGTCTTCATGTCCTACCTTATCTTTTTATATTATCTATAGAGTTTACCAAACTTTCTATAAAGATGGTGAGAAAGAGTTATCCTTATCTATCGACCCAAACACCTATGATTGAATAAATAAAAAGTTACTATGGTTATTGATAATCCCAATAAATCTATTATGAAATTAGCCATCTCATAATATTATTTTAAATAGATATGTAAAATTGAAATTTGATAGAAATAAGTTTATCTTATGTCATTTATATCAACAAGATGATAGTGTATGATTATGGGCAACTATGAAAGTAGAGTGAATTGATATTATTATAACTCGAGTATTACATTATTAGTGTTTGTGGGAGTGAAAATAGTATATGGGGATTCAATTTCCCATGAGAAGGGGTGACCTATTATATATGATAACGAGTGTACTCTATGTATTATAATAGAGGATATTATGGCAAATGGGATTATAACCTTGTTATGAGACCAATTAACCTCTTGTTAGGCGGGTATTAAACTCATGGTTGGATAATCCTATTCACCAAAAGATGTAGAAGTAATCCTATAAAAGATTAGCCTATAGTTGGAGATAAACTAATTGAGAGAGAATGTTTATAATGGAATATATCAACATGGTAGTTTCGACATGATTCGTATCCATTATTGACTAGGGACAAGAGGGTATTAAACTCGGCTAAGATAAATTTTGAGAATAAGGTATATTATAATTAACTATCAAAATAATGTCTAGCTATTATCATAATAACGAGATATGTGCTACCACTAATAGGGAAAAAATAGTAGTGTATTGATATTACCCCAGAATTCTTCTCTTTGGTGACTCATGGAATATATAACATTAGTTTCTAATGTATTAGTTAGCATTATTGTCTAGCAACAATAATATGAATTTAGGCTGGTTTATCTTCTAATCGGCTAGTAATGGGCCGTCTGCATTTCTCTCCTACAATCGCGGATACAAGAATACCATTAGAAATCTCCATCTATTTAAGATCGGCTATTAGATGATACAACGACCTATTATAGGGATATGCTATAAGGATTGGCCTATTTTTTGGTAACAAACACATAGGCTCATATATCCTTTTTATTAAAGTCATAATTAAGCTGATTCATATAGAACCATTCGTATGAAATGTGTCATCTCATATAATTAAGGGATTCCTAGACAAACTCATATCTGTCTTCACTCGTGACTATAATATGGTAATGATTAGGGGTTCCTTAGTAACTCGCTTAGTATAGTTAGCATGAATACTAAGGTATCTATCCTAGCCAACGAGCTATGATATCCTACAAACCCCCATTTTTTACTATTCTAAACATTTTAAATTTAGGATCGCATATAATTTAGTTTGGTATTATTTCGTTTATCATTAGCGAGCATATAAGTTTGAGCATTATAGGGTTAAAGTGGGAGTTACCTATAAGCAAAATGGGAATTATTAAGGATTATATTACTCAAGAAGCAATATAATCTGCACAAATATGCTTTAAGGATTAATTATCCCATTTTGGGATTGACATGACATAATTTACAATAGCGAGTCTTAGTTTTTAATTATGATCTATCCTCATGCTTGGGCAACCTATTAAACATAGGTAGCAATCTGTGTGCATATGGGAGTACAATGACATAATTGTATGAGTAAACATGATACCATTCTCACTACAAACAAAAGCTTAAAGAAGCAATTGTCACTTGAGAAAGATACATAAATTGTATTTGATTGTTGTTGACACAAATGATAAAAGCCTTGCCTTTATATAATGAAAGGCCAAGGGTAATTATGGAATGAAGGAAAATACAATTCGTAAATAACACAATAATGCCTCTTTTGTAGCCTCCCTTGTGTAGCCTCTTTATATTATGATAGCCATATTCCTTTTCTTGTAACCTCCATTCCACCATAATGAACATAACCTCCACCATTAGAAGGAACATTGAATGCTAGAATTAAGCATAGCCACCCCTCTTTAAATCAGATTACCTAAATCAACACAAATAAGAAGATAAATTAGAACATAATAAAGAAGGCTTGAATCTAAGCCCAAAACTTATAGCTTATTTGGGCCTCACTTCAAATATTATTGAAACTAGTATAATGTAAACATAACTAGCTAAATAAAAATAGGCCTAAACGAATAAGACCCAATGAAATAAGACTCAACAAAAATAAAATAAAACAAGTTCCAAATAAATAAGACTCAACAAGTTCGGAAAAAGGCTAAATTCTTTTAAGCCTTTTATTTTCATGTTACTTCAACTTGGTTGGTAATGGCTTGAACCATGTTGACCATGGCTGGACCATCATGAACCATAAACGCTTTTCCATGAACCACCTTTGAGCCAATGACTTGTACGAAGCTTGACAAAGCTTCTTTGACCTTCTTAGCCCTAGATTGAGTCATGGGTCCTCAAAAATTAGTCAATGGGTCATTTTAGTTTATTGAACCACCTTGATGTCCATCATCATTAATATTATAAAGAGCTCTTCCAAATATATTGTCCTCACCTAAGGGTTATTTATATAGGATGCTTCCCATAATAACGTAATAATGATATTATACCGAGGGTATTAATATCAAACATTCAATAATAAGTATTATATTGGATAAGTAAAGTTAACCGTTCATATTAAATTAGTGTAACCATCTTTTCATTATGATATTGACCACTCCACTAATTGTATTATTTAGGTATATCACCAAGTAGTGTAAAGGGTGACACAATAAATAGGGTTGACTAGGCCTATGGTAAGTGGATAACCCAAAGATTTTTGAACGTTTAAATTACAAGGAGATATTTATATGCCCTTATTACAATAGCCTACTCAACTATTTCCGTATGAACAATTCTCTAAAAAGGATGTCCTCTTTATAAGGATAATCAGTAAGATAAGTTCACTAATGCATATCTAATGTAGAGATTGGAGGGGTATCAAGGATCCCCAAATCAAGTGATATACGGATAATTAAATACCATAACCTAATTGCATACCAAGTACAATAATGTATGATCACCTATTCTTATAATATAGGGTGTGATCAAGGGAGTGCAATTGAACAAGGTAATTCATCTATTTGATAAGTGAATAGGGTGTACTATCCGCCTAATTTAAACATTAATAACCTATAATATTATTCTATATATCCTATTAGTTTTGGCCAAAATAGATGAATAATATACTATAGTATAGATAAACCTTAATTGTCCCATACCTATTTTCCACGTAGCCCCATACTAATAACAAGAGTTATATTATCCCACTATTAGTTCCCCTATATTATTTATCTAGAATGGAGCCAAACAAGATCTCAATTTCCCTAGGATACACATTCGCCATATCAATATTGTTCATTATCACATTTAGAAGATATAGATGGGGCTACGGTCCCATAGGTAAGGTCCCAATCTATTCATTGACCCTAACTATAGGGGTTAATTTAATTAGGTATTTAGACTAGTATTGATATTACTTTATACCATATAATTTAGGCATAGCCCTACCTATATCTTCTAAATGTGATAATGAACAATATTGATATGGTGAATTGGAAAAGAGCACTAAGTATGTCATAGTGTATGTATATTCACCCCTCATGTAGATTATCACCTATAGAGAATTAAGATGAGCATAAATGGGTAACCCATAGGTCCTATAATTATAATATTAATATGACATACTATTAGATATAAGGGATAATATGACTTAATAAGGTCATAAAATAAGGTGAAACGCTATAAGTCGGGAGAAGGGATCAGCCTCTATATACATACAGTAGCTATCTTATAACAAACTTAATGGCATATATAATTATTGGAGAGAAATTTTACTACTGAATTACACCATATAACATCCTAGAATAATATGGATATAAATATGGGAGAATAAAATTAGCATATTTATCCCTAGTATACTTGGAGTAACCATATGATTACCATATGTTGATATAGTCACCATAAATAGTCCACTATTTACATATGATAGATTATATTAATATTATATAAATAATACTAGGGTATTTCCCAAATATCATAGTTGATGACCTAATTATCAGTACTTGGTCATGATAATGATATAAGAGGCTTAAAAATAGATGCACACAAGTATGATGAATAATGACCAAGGAGATCATGTGTTTCTAATATTGAGAGATTATAGTTAATGATAATACTCTCCATCTTACCTAAGTATACTCATTATAGGTTATCAATCCATTTTAATCTAACATTGTTTAACTAAGGTGATAAGCTAATATGGGGTATCCGCTATTTCCCATATTGGAGATCATAAATATATCGCTCACCTCTCTATATTAACTATGGTTCAATCCCTTGGCCCATTAAGATTAGCCATGTTCATCTCCTCTATATTTGGTATTACCCAACCTATGATACTAACTTGGTTCTATTAATGTGCAAATCCTATATACCCGAGTTTAAATGGAAGATTACTTCAATAACCAGTTAGTATCATATCCCGTTAGGTTATGAAAAGGTAGACTGATAGTTAAAAAGGGCCTATATCCCCGTATATATACGGTCCGATAATTGAGTGATCATACCTAAATATTAAAATCTAATTATTTAATGTAATTAGACCATTACTTATTAACTTATATATTATATATATCCTAATGATTATATGGGAACATTAGATCTTGACTCGTTATATTAAGGTAATTGTACCCACATCTACCTTAATAGATGATTATTAGTTTATGACAATATAAATTAACTATAGTAAGGTAACTAAACTACAATTAAGTAAAAGGGATTATAAGATGGCAAGTAATGTTAAAATATGAGCAACAGATAGAGTAATGGGATACTTATATTTGCTATATTCAAAAGATAACTCTAGTCCTGTATTTTAAGATATTTCCTGTTACCATAGGCATATTTATTCGATAGGAGACCAAGCTAAGATTCATTACCGCTATATGATAATACCATTTTTGGTCAATAATGACCCACCTTACCAAAATAGGAATCATAGGGTACTAATACTTAATAGTATAATTATCTAAGGAGGAGATGAACATGGCTAATCATTAATATTAATAAGGGTAAAAAATAAGTGAATTTGATTTTACACAATGTGTGTTCATTAGGAGTATTGAAATACCCCAGGTTTATTCACTCTATCACATTGATAGACCCTTCTTAAGGGCCAAACCTAATGACCGAATTAAATAGGCTTATCACAAATAACTAGAGAGAACATGTAATTAGATTAATGGTAATTATCGTGCCATTACTATACAAAGCATAATACCTATTCTATAATATCAATGAGGAGGATAATATTAACCCATTAATACTCTATAAAGTGAGCATATTGGGCATAACTATCTTAATATGTTATCACATGAACCATTAATACAAATCATATTTACACATAATGTACGACCATCCTAAATTATGATTACAAATTATGGTGGGTACAATTACCAACTATCAACCATGATATATATTTAATACTCTAATGGAAATGGAACACCCTATATGCCTAATATACAAATAGTATATAATTAAACATTAAATTGTTCATAACTCTCTATGGACCTATATTTAAGAATAAGAGGGGTAGATATAGTCCATATCTTATAGTATTACCTATTTTGGCCCACTAGTTAATCGCATAAGTATATAGCCTAATATATTCCTTATCAAATAGATAATAAGTATCAACTTATATGTCTTGATGAGTTATCCTAGGATACCTTGATCAATACTTTGAACTAGAGTTATTATTATATAAAAGATTATGAAGCTAGGGTTAACTCTATAAGGATTGTTATGTTAGGCCCCTATTACTTATCAAATAAGCCAAAGTATATATGGATTTTAATATATATCGTGGATATCATAGCTTTATATAATCAAGGAAATTTAGAGAGATATGGATAATATATAGAGTTATTTCACTAGTAATAATATCAACCTATAATAGTCCTTATTGGCTTATTAGAATCCCCATGGATCATACTTTATAATAATTGATGATCTGCTTAATTGGCCATATCAATAATGTGTTAGAATCATGCCAAGTGAATGGTTACAATATTCCTATAAGCCACTGGTACATACTTTTGTAGGGGTACATCTACCTATGGTGATAACATATTCTAGGAGCTTGATTAATAACTATAAAGGGGGACTAAACAAGGTAGATTATTAACAAATGGGCCCAAGGTAGATGTACCCCTATAATAGTATATATCGGTGGCTTCGGGAATATTGTAACCATTCACTTGGAATTATTTCGACAACATTATTGATATATCAAGTGTAAGGTGGGTTAATGTCATCATATAGGATATGCCTTTAACATGCCTATTATGCCACTATAGACAAAGGACTCGATTATATTATATGTGGCTTATATGTGGAGTAATATTGTGTAGAACATAGTTGAATAAACAGTATAATATTGTGCCCAATGTTCTCGAGGCTAGGCTATATAATCTATTAAGGACTCTAGAGAATAGTATAAGTGAAATATACATAATTGATTATGTGTCATAAAAATCTATAACAACAAATTGAAAATTTCTTATATCAAGCATATGCACTATTCATATGTTCACCCTTACAATATTCCTAGTTGTTATTCAATTAATTTTAGTATCATCTATGCATTGATATATTAACCCATAAATAGTATGGATGATTATCTATATGAAGATAGTATTGGGAACTCTAATGTGATTACTATTGTAGGGGTACATCTACCTATGGTGATAACATATTCTAGGAAAACTATTGGGAGCCATTAACATTGAGTCCTCATAATGTATTACATGGAATATTAGTGGGTACATTAGTAATCACATTAGAAATATGTAGTGAAGTTATTTTACTTATTCCTATTTGGCTAAAAGGGAGATAAACGGGATGACAATACTTATTAATATCCGTTAATATTAATATCAAAGGATATCTTATGATAAATAGGGGAGATTACTTAATAGATCCCATTCTGATAAGTAAGGGAGACTACGATCGATATTTACCAACTTTAATATAATAAATCTACATTCAAATTTACTTTCTATCTAGTTAGTAATTACCTCAAATTATGTCGTTGTTATATTACTCATATTATGGCTAAATCCATAATACTTATACTTATGGTAGGTATATTATGAGTCATATTGATAACATATTAAAATATCAAAACTTGGATGATATCACATAAAATAGATACTTATTTATAGAGTCAACTTTTGGTCGTCAATAGGTCTTCCGATAACATATAGTGTTCAATGCTATGATATCTTACAAACCCCCATATTATAGTACCAAATATAATTTGACTAACCACATTAACAAAAAGAATAATATCAATTGTTGTCTCTAGTAATGTAGGGTCCGTTATTATCCAAATTTACTTTCCATCTAGTTAGTAATTACCTCAAATTATTTCCCTATTATATGACTCATATTATGGCCAAATCCCCTATTATTCCAAGATGCTCATCCTACTAATACTTACTTTCTCCTATTCTAAGAAAGCAAATATTGTTACTTTATATAAAAGGATGGGATAGGTGAATTAGTAATCACGATATATTCCTATTATGGTAACATAATATGAGTAATATAATAAGGACATAATTTGTAATAGTCCTTTTATAGTTAGGTGTATTATGATGGTATTACTATTTTTTAACCATGGACTTTAACGTAATTAGAATAATACGTTTATGATAGAACATGGGCAATTTTTCCAATATAGAATGGGCCATCAATTATAATCTACTAAGCCTTGTCTATAATGCATATGTGGAGGGAAAGGAAAAACTCAAATGTTTCTAATTGGTCAAATAGACTCTGAAAGAATTTGGTTCGTTAATCTATAAAGAGTTCTTAAAATACTATTATCCACTAGTGACAAATTAGATGGAATCCTATTAGGGTTTGGTCCTTATAAATTCATTTGTTGGAATAAGACCTATGTGGATACTCGGTTATAACCAATCTTGAATATGGCAATAATATAATCCTAGTCATATCCTAAAGATATACTCAAATATAGTGATATAGTCTCATATCAATTTGTTATGGAATTTAAACTTGAAAGTGGTAGTTTTAAATAGTTTTAACAAGACTCTTTGTATTATAATATCAGCAAATACGAAAATGAGGCCTTCTACTTCAGATGAGGAATATGGTAAAATAATGTGTATTTTAATATTGACCAATATTGAGTTATCCTCAAACTTCAGTCCTCAATTTCTACCTCATATATCAACACTTATGGCCTTGTCTTCATAATTGAAAAGGGGTGACTATTAACCAGTTCCTATAAATAAGTGACTCTAAGTATATCTTATAAGAAAAGTGGTTATGAAATAATGACCTCTTAATAATGGTATATACCTTTTAACATAATAAAAAAGGGTATATACCTTTTAACATAATATAGACAATCGAGTACCTTCAACGGTGAGAAATATTCATCCTATAGGACAATGATTCGATAAAGTTTACTAAGCATTAGGAGATTATCTACGAGAGAATAGTATATGTCCAGTTTTAAAATAAACTACCAAGGATTAGTATCATCCTTAGAAATCATCTATATTCATAGAAATTTTGATCGTTCACTCTAAAGGAGAGGGATTAGTTTAACTAACAAACCTAGAAAAATGTTCCTATTACTCTTCCGATAGCCCTATTTATAATTTGCATATAGCATCTCAAAATTCAATCAATATCATCCATGGTTTGATATACTAACCCTCCGAGTGCACAATTCATATATTGGTTAAATATACATTGATAGCTATATAAAGTAATGCAATGATATATTCTCACCTGATTTATAATATAAGGAATTCATCGATAAGTTATGTTGATTAAATAGAGAATAGATTGAATGGACAATGTTATAGAAGTTTATGAAGTTGCATAGGACTATGATAGATACTTTTTCCTTATGATAGAGCATTCTCTCCATAGAAGTGTCCCACTCCAAATAGCCTATCTCCCTTTACTTAGTGATTCAGCACTTTTACCTAACTACCAACGTTAATCCCCTACTTCCTTTGCATTTAATTGTGACGTTCTCATCGTACATGTCCGGAATTGTCAATGATGTTATTAACTTTTAGGGGCTATCCACTAGTTTGGGAGAATTAATATGACTAAATATTATTAGTTGTTGATCACCCCTATATGATGTATAATCATTATCCCTTAATTCACCTATGATTTCACACAATATAATATATAGATATCTAATCTGGAATAGATATAGAACATCGGCAAAGTATAAACTCTTTATGTTCATTAATGTGGTTTTTTTATTTTTGGTCGTGGAGTTATCTTCACCATGGTCCTATATATAATAGGTCTATGTTTTTGGGCTCTTTCCTCAAAATGCCTTCTATTCACAAGTACATAAAAAATCCCAATCGTAATAATTTTATATGACCAAGAAGGTATTGGTTCTAATGAGAAAATCTACTATGCATACTCGTATTCACATCACACTTCCTTAAATTATAAATGAACATATACTATCTCGTGAATTCCTTAAATTATAAATCAAGTGAAAATATATCATTCCCTTACTTTACATATCTATCAATGTATATTTAACCAATATACATGGTTTAATACATGTAACTATGTAATTCATTTATAATTTGTACCAAATTTTTTTGCTCTTCCATATGTCAATAAGATATATATACCTCTTTGAACATGTACTATTAGTAATTCAACTCTATTCTCCATTGTTATAAGTAATGATATGAGTTTATCTTAAGGCCCATCCCATGATAGAATGATTCTTATAACAATCACGTCACTCTATAATTATCACCTTGAAGATGAGAGTTCCAAATTATCCCCGAATAAGTTAGATGGTAGTAAGATCTATAGTTTAGTCTATATTTGGTAGTACCTTTACTTAGGATGACTAAATAGAGAGGAGGGAGGTAGAGAGAGGGGGAAATAATATCGGTTAAAATAATTATACCAATAGTTTACCCAATACATGATCGTTTAATAATGGTTCCTTGGTGAAAGACTCATTAGGGAAAGCTATTTGAATGATAAATTAGGCCCATTATAAAATGTTTTAACCTTTACCAGATATATGTACTAGTGTGTATATCATTTTAAAGTGTATATGTCATACCTTATATAACAAGTATTGTATACCCATTATATAATCATGGTATTCAAAATCATGATTAGGTTAAGCATCTCTTATCAAAGGATATTAACCCTTCCCATAGTACGGAAGGTATAGGGTTATCTCTAGAGAACTATAAATTAGTTATCATCTCCTAATTTTCTCGAGTCCCTCTCTCCCTCCCTCGCCCAAAAGAGAAAACTATTGGACGAGTATGACATATATATCCCTTTAATTAATTGTGGCCTCTTAGATTGAGAACAATAATAATGATCCCAACTCTAGGTGCTATCTCATACCTTAAGCATCAAGATTTAATTCTAAACG
>CAWUPB010000117.1:0-5000 GCA_963924115.1 Dovyalis caffra
AAATCTTTCTAATCCGCTAGCTGGTGGTCCTATAAAATCCCATTTTTTCATCGACAGGTAGGGTGAATTCTAAGGTTCCTTATTCCGGAGCGGAAGAAGAGGGAAAATGGAAGGAAAACCCACCAGCAGTCCGCGGACCCGAAAGGAATTGAAAATGAAACAAAAATCTGTGTTCACTATCTATGGAGTGGAGTGAATATCTATCCTTAATCTCCTCTTCCCTATCTCCCCCTTCTCGCCGGCAGGAGAATCCATTTCTTTTCTTGTATTGTTTATTATGATTGATCTTTAGTTCAAGGGCACTCTTCCTAATCCGAGTTTGAGATGGAATAAGACCCAGACGTAGAGTCCCGCCGGCCGGGAAGGGATTTTTTCTATTGATTTATTGACTCCCTTCTGGAAAAGCCCTTTCCAGATGGAGTAGTGCATCTCTGTCTTGAAAGCCCGCCCTATAGATAGGAACTCCTATCTCTACTGCCTATCCAACCCAAAGACTCTTATTCGTGGTGGAGTGCTTCGAATAGGATCCGATCCCAGCAGTCAAACTCCTTCCTGACCCGGCTCACCTGCCTCTGAAGCTGGAATGCCTTTCTAGAGGAGGCTGCCCGAGGAATCGAAAAGTTTGAAGTGGGATGTGGAATGTGATTGGTGATGGATGGTGGTTATGAAATAAGTTCTGCATCAGATGATAAGCCCATGCGAAAACTTTCTCTTTTATTGGCGCCTGATAGGTAGGCTATTAGATTGAGTCGAAAGCCTACCAACGCATAAAGGTTCCGATTCGAGCGAGAGCCCAAACGGGGGAGGCGAGAACATCTTGATCGAAAGCTCTACTGTTCTTAATAGTGAGAAAGAGTTTTCAAAATTCGATCAAATCGATCGAGAATCTCATCATCTGTTAGGTGGGCCAACCGACCGATCGAGTTGGGCGTCCATGTCACAGAACCTTTCTTCTAGCCAAGAATCCCATTATTGTTATTGATCGAATCGGGGCGGATCCAATTCATTGGTAAATGAAAAATCGACCCTCAGAAAAAAACCTATAAAAGGCGAGGCAAGGGGCTCTCCATCTCTAGGAAGATTGTGTCCAGGATCTGGTAATATAAGCCTTGCTTATTCTGGTCGGCTCGTATTAGCCTGTGCTTTCTTACAGGTAGTCATTCCCCCCGTTCCTTTAGTCTTTTCAACGGTACTTGAATCTTAAGTCGCGGTCATGTCTCGCCCCCCAGTATAGTGACCGGTGACATCTTTCCCCCGAATTTCATCAGGTCCAGGCTCAAGTGCCTGCTCATCCATCTTCATTCCAAAGGCGAACATTTCCATTGAGTGAGTGTAACTGCTATGGTTTACAGTCAATAGTTCTTAACCAACCCTTTCTCGCGGAGCTAGCTTTAAGAGAGAATAGGGAGTAAGGGGGACCTTCGCTTCATTAGAAATTGGACCCTCTTTCTTAAAGTCACCGGCGGCAGGTTAGTCAAGTTCTCCTGCTGCTTATTTGGCCCTGCGCTGATTCAGGAGCTTCTTCTTTAGTCTAGGTTATTAAAAAATAATAAGAAAATCAAAAGAGGGCGAGAACAAGAAGCGTTCGCCAACTTTGATAGGTATAGCAAGCAAATAGAGCAGAGAGCTTACCCTTTGTTTCTATTAGAGTCGCGAGCTTGTTGTAGTCGGTCCTAAAGGGAGAACCTTGCTGCTTACTTGCCCCGCGTTCTTGCACGGCTCGTTCTTCGAGCCCTCCTTCTCCTTTCCCCCTCTCTCCCTTCTATCGTCCAAAACAGGCCGTATGGAGTATAGCCAAGTGGTAAGGCATCGGTTTTTGGTACCGGCATGCAAAGGTTCGAATCCTTTTACTCCAGATTATGAACACCCGAAAGGATCTGTCAAGAACGAGCTGACGACTACAGGAAAAGGGGCGTAGGGCTAGGTAGTGCCTAACTCCCTCTCCATGATGCTTCAATCTTTTAGTAGGTTCTTACGTTATGGCAGTCAATTCATAGATGCCTCTTCCGGTCCAGGCGAAATGGTCAATGTAGGTCGGAACCTTACTCAAGATTTGAGTGCGTCTGGCTCTATGTACCTGGCTGGTAGTCCCACATAAAAGGCAATTTTCAATACATTTCAGTATGCTTCGAGCGTGAACCCGATAGAGAGGACTTCTGGAGTAGTAAAGCACTGACGAACGCCCCCCTTCCTTAAATAAAGGCTTCGACGCTCTAGGTGCAATACTTGACGAGGGGCCTTTTGTGACTCGGCTCCCGGCCGGTCCGCACAAAAGGGCAGTGTCCCTTGCTCGGTGCCCGCTGGCCCTTTTTCGGTAACTGCTAATGTCTACTCCAGCGCTTATCCCACTGTCCGCTGATACGTACATGGGAATATCATACTATCCCACTAGCGATTTTCTAGCCTTTCAAAGAAGTAGGGATCTGTAAGTTCCCATTCTTTCTGTCATTATCGAATTGGTGAACTTGGAGAATTCACAACGCTCCGTCAGCTAGCTTCGTGTAGAGTACGAAGACAGTGGGAATCGATTCCTCTTGGCAGTAAAAACCGCTGGTAACGAAAAAAAACCTCTGAGGAGAGAGCCTTGCTCTCGTCTTTCATTTATGGATCTCCCTCGCCTGCCATGGCCGTGTTCGTTCTTCGAATTCAGAGAATTCTTAATCTTTGACTTCCAAACAGCTAGAGAGGGATAGGCACCTCTAGTTTCATTAGTCAATAGGCGGGTCCTACCGGGATCCGCAATTCGTACAAGGAGTAACGACTGGGCCTAAGTCCTGGCATGGGTTGTTGGAAGGTGTCAGTCTCTCAGTTACTTCAGGTTAACCCAGATGTGATCGGACCGGGAGCACATATCTCTTCTATAGCCTTCATCCCAAGCAAGACTAACCCACTCTCACAAACCAATGCCATCATAAGTAGTCCTAACTAGGACAGTACAATGAGCAAGGTACCTTCTCCACCTTCCAGTAAATATTCCTCCTACGGGACATGAGATCTCGTTCCTTGTTTTATAAACCATTAGGACATGAGCGCCCTTTCCTCAACGAAGAACTCGCTGACACAACAACTAGAGGAACTTTTAACGCCAACTCACCCGATATCTGCGTACTAGAACTTCATTTTGGAAAGCATTCTTCGACATCTCGAGTGAAACGGAAGGAATGGACAGACGGGATAGGTGGAAGAAAAGACTTCTATCTAGGCGAATAGAGGCAGCGAGAGTACTGTTTCCTTCCTTACTTGACTTGACTGTAGAGCGGGCATTCGTTCTTCTTCTCATTGTTCGAACTAACTCACTGAAGGTCTCTACACAGCGATCTAGGTGACTAGAGACTCCTAGGATGAGCATCTACTTCTTCTTTCCTAAGTGTGAAGATCAACTGCTTCCAGAGTGACACGCACAGCTCGTATCAAGCCTTATCGCCTACGAGGATAGCCCCTAAACCTAAGGACCTTCCTTCCAATACCAACACCACTAACTGCTTCTAAGCCCCCAATCCGATATCAGGAATGAAAACACAGGACTCTACTAATAAAATAAAATAAAAAGTAGTCGACTTCACTTCATCAGGAATTCCTTGAGTGGTGCACTGTTTTAGGAAGAAGCCTGCCCATGTCATGTCTCCTCTAGAAGAAAGGAATGCAAACTCCCTCTCTCTGTTCTACGATTAACCCCCTCCTGTTCATGTGCACTAATGTCAAACCTGAAACTTGCTAACAGCAGGGTTTGTTTTTCCTGTAGCAGGGTATTCTCTTGATTAACGCCTTTTCTGCTCTAATTACTGGCATGATTGTCTACTTTCGAAAGTCGCTGTCGAAAGGCAAACAATGTGGGTAGTACGATTATTCCTCTTTATGTTAGGCTGGACGGAAGCCCTTTTTAAGGTTTTTTAACTATGTAGGTATCTTCCCCGTCTCTGGTTGAATTGATCATGAATAGTATGACACTGACTCAGCTCAGATGCTGATCCGGGCCTCTGAAAGCACCTCCTGCAGGACTGGATTCTCGTTCTGAACCGAAGACCAAAGAGAAAGAATCCCTTGTTTCTAGGATCTAGAAATCGAACCGGCATAGCTTGAGAATGTAGGCTTCTCCTCAAAAATAGGTACCGAAGCCGACCGAAAGAGTTTATTTAGGAATCTTTCCCCATAGGGGTCTGTTACTCCCGCCTAAGCTGATGTCTGGAATGGCTGTAGTGGAATCTTTATATAACATGGTTCCGACATCGAATGATTCCCCACAAGGTGCCTGAAACTCTCATTTTTACAGCAGAAGTACATCCAGATTGATTGTAAAAGTTTCATTCTCCGGTGCCCAATTCCTACCTTTTGCTTGGTGATTTGACTTTCGATTGAGGAACGCTTAGCTGCTCACGCCAATGCTCATGGGTATGGGGCCATAACTGCTGCTACTGTTATACTCCTACACTCGAAGAGAGTCCTACTGCCGGCGAATCTACTGAAAGGTAGTCCTACTGATAAATCTTTCTCTGTGGATTCGACCTGATCGACTTCCCACGGATCTATATCTATCTATTTGATCCGATTTGAGACCATTGTTCGCAGAGCATATTCTCTTGAAAGCGAGACCGGTCATCTACGGATACAATCTAGCCTTAAGTACTCTAAAACAACAAGACCAGATCGAGACGTTCCGCAACACTTCAAGATCTGATTTCACTCATGAAAGCAGAAATACGAGCTATCCGCTCCTTTACTATATTTCGTAGACACGCAGCTCTTTGAGCCACCCACCCTTGTTGTCTAAGAGGTTGACTATGTCAATCAATCAGCAAATCTGACATTGAATTGCCAGCAGAGGAATTTCATTCCGGGAACCCGTCTATGAGACGGCTATGGGTATAGACAGACCCGAAAGACCATTCCTTCACCACTTCAAAGAATAGACGGAGACGAGACGTACGATTGAAATTTTTTTATGAAAGCAATGGCTCTTAGCCGACTAAGATGACCACATAGTGGTATACTACTTCACGTAA
>CAWUPB010000117.1:10000-11950 GCA_963924115.1 Dovyalis caffra
TAGAAAGTGTGCCGCGCGCGATTCATAAGATTCTATAGTAGCACCAGTATATTATTATATTTAACTTAGCCTGCTTCTCTCATCATGACTTTTTGAACCAACCCGGATCTGCCCTCGCAAGTCTCTATGCATTTTGGGAGCAGAGCATGCAAAATCGAGCAATGGATCTTAGAAGAATTCAACTTTGAACGGCACGACTCCTTCTATTTTTTCGCTGGCATTTGAGTTGTCTCCCCTCCTCTTTCAATCGACACACTCGACTAGATAGCTCCGGTGGCCCGGCTTCTGCCTCTATCAGGCTTCGCACCTCCCCCACCACGCTTTCCCAAGAACCCATTTTTCAGGATTCGGCAGGCCCGTCAAAAAATGGGGATACTTCCCCCAAGGGATTTTTTTCCACCTCCACAGCATGGAGGAACTGCTCTTTAATCCACACTACAACCAATCCAAATTTTCTCCAGATCGATATATGATGATGCTAAACCGAGACCAAGATAGAGAGAGAGGGCTGCCCCTTTGTTGGCTCTTCGAGACAAAAGCACTTATAGGAATGGTGCTAGTTCCCATGTTCCTTCTAGTCTCGTTTGGTTTCGAGAGCCTCCCCGTCCTTACTCGTCTTTTGAAAGCCGTCATCCTGGATTTTTTTCGTATGCCGGGTAAAGTGCCTCACCTTTCTACAAAAATTTCTTTTTTAATTTCCTTGGGTCTCTCTATAAAACAGAATGAAAAGCCCGGGTGGAAGCACAAAGAGAGAGAGGAAAAGTAAAAAGGGGGGAATAAGTATAGTGCTAGTTCTTACTGAAACTTCTTTATCTAACTTTTCTTTTTGAGTGGTTTCTTTGTTCTCTTATTTGGATTGAAAGAAAGACAAAACTTCCTACCTTCGGTCCCCTCTTCTTTTTTTTTATTTCTTCGACGACGAATTTCGGTTATGACCAACGCCCCACTAGCTGAATAGGCGTAGCTACCTGAAAAAAGGCAAGGTCGACTAGTCGACGAATTGCCTTTTGCTAGAGAGATTTTTATTTAATATAAATTGGATAAAGAATTTAAAAATAGAAAGAATCTAAATAAAGGGCCGAAGGGAAGGGGGCCCACTACTTCTTCATTCAGGGGGAGACTAGCCTCATTACTTCCCACTGGGCGAGAGGTGGACCTAAGCCACCTACCCACTCATCAATCACGGTCTTCAGCTGACTTGCACTGATAGACCCCTATTGTATTGGAATTAGGCGCCTATCTTTTTACTGTTGTCAACTAATCTCTTCAATCTTCGATTCTACTCTATGTTAGAACATTTCTGTGAATGCTATTCTGATCTAAGTGGTCCTATTCTTTGTCCCGTGCTAGGAAGCATTACTCCTCTTTTCATTCCAAATTCAAGAATACGACCGATACGATTGATTGGTCTGTGTGCCTCTCTTATTACTTTTTTGTATTCCCCTGCTCCTCGGATACAATTCGATCCTTCTACGGCCAAATCTCAATTTGTGGAAAGCCTTCGATGGCTTCCTTATGAGAACATCCATTTTTATTTGGGTATAGACGGTATCTCTTTATTCTTCGTGATATTGACCACATTTCTGATCCCTATTTGCATTTTAGTGGGTTGGTCTGGTATGAGAAGTTATGGGAAAGAGTATATTACAGCATCTCTAATTCGTGAATTTCTAATGATCGCCGTGTTCCGCATGCTGGATCTTCTACTATTCTATGTTCTTCCCGAAAGCGTACTAATCCCTATGTTGTGCGGAGCTGAGCATCTTCTATTCGCTGGGATAAAGCTTTTCCTCTGCAGGGGCCTTGTGCAGTAAACCCCCTACGGGCGGTCGTCCGTCGTCGTAAAGTAGTCGCCGCGAAGCTTTCGGTAAGAGGGGTAGTCTTGTGTGTAAGCATAGCATTTCTGGTCGAACTCGCCCAACCCAACAAAGAATAACCGAACCTGACAGA